>BGNK01000742.1:21250-62552 GCA_003297005.1 Symbiodinium sp. clade A Y106 | reverse complement strand
AACCCAGGCGTGCGTTTTAAGCCTCATAAGATGTTCCGACATGACGAAAGTACTGTAAATACCGAGTAAAGCGGATGTGTGTTAGAGGAGTATGTGGGGGGGGGTGGTTGGTAGGGGGGAGGGGCGCCTACTACTACTACTACTACTACTACTACTACTACTACTACTGCTACTGCTACTGCTACTGCTACTGCTACTGCTACGGCTACTGCTGCTGCTACTGCTACTCCTACTACTACTTCTTCTACTTCTATACTTCTTCTACTCCTACCACACCACTACTGCTACTGCTGTTGATGGACGAAATCCTGCATCATTTTCTTATGTCAGTCATCCCTTCCCAGCCCTGAATTTTAAAATTGGCCTCCTTGCAACACTTAGAAGGGGCATGTGCGCGAATGGCCGAAACGCAACGTTGAGATTCGAGGGGTGCGGGGAGCTCGACTGCTGACAATGACATGCTTGTCGTGTTGGGGGTCATGCAGGATTTTGTCCATCCACCGTACTACTCCTACTACTACTTCTACTCCTACCACTCTACCGCGACCATTACCACTACCAGCAGTAGCAGTAGCAGTAGCAATAGCAGTAGCAGTAGTAGTAGTAGTAGTAGTAGTAGTAGTAGTAGTGCCACTACCACTACGACCACCACCACCACTACTGCTACTACTACTACTACTACTACTACTGCTGAGGCCTGAAGCCCCTTCCAAACCATGAGCACGTGTGGAGGTGTCAGGAGCCTTGAGTGTGTTCAGGCATGTGGCTCAGAGGAGCCGGAAATCGCATGCTTGCATCAGCTTGCATCTTAGCTGTACACAGATGTGCTAAGAAGGCAACGCTTGATCAGGTCGTTGTGCTTCCATGGGCCCTTGGGTTCCTTCGGGGATCATCCGTTAAACTTGGAACGATACTTCGAAAGAGGCGCCGAGGTACGGCAGCATCAGCTGAAGAGGCTAGAGCTCTTCAACTACTACTACTCCTACTGGTGCTAGCAGTAGCATAACGACATTGAAAACGAAAGCTGCCCCTAACTTCTTGCGAGCACTGTTCGCGCGACCGGTTCCATCCCTAATTTCGCCATTTTGATCCTCGATATGTCTTCGAACTGCTCCTAGTACTGAAATCTAATGAGACAGTTGGTGCAGATTTCCAGAACATAGAAGCTGCTGGACAAGGAAGTACCCAGGGCGAAAAAAAGCATGGACCTTTATTTCATCATCAACAAAACGTATTCAAGTATGGCACGCGAGGACCCAGGCAATGGCGCTTGACATAGCTTGATCCCTACGACCTGCCAAGGTTGACAAAAGTTGCCCGTTCGACGCATTTCGAGGTGCACCTGAGAGATGGCACCACGCAACTTGTGGACACGAATCCCTCTGAGTGGACGGTCAAGTGTGGTGGACGAGCAGAGGCCGAGCCGATGCAGAGCAAGCCGGTTACCAACTAAAAATACTGCACTCGTGCACTGAACGATTGCCAGAAGGGACCCGCCTGCTTCCCGAAAGAAGTTGTAGCCAGTCGTAGCATCAAAAGTGCTTAAGCTCCTAGCCCTTTGCAGCGAATTCAGCCAACGTTTTGCTCACTGCTGCCAGGAAGCCTATCTAGAATTGTCCGCACAGGCATAGCCCGCGGTGGGTCTTTCAACCTCCGTCATGCAATTTGCAGCGTTCGTTGTTTGACCGCCGAGAGTGACATGCAGAACCTGTAGGCCCTCCAACATGCTAACACGAAGGGGCCATCCAATGACACATCCAACCCTGTGTTGCATTTCTAGTGTAGGAGCCAGCGCCGCGGGCCTGTCCCTTGCCTGGGCGAGGTATGGATCTTCCAAGCATTCTGCTGCCGAAGGCCTTGCAGAAGCGGTTCCGTGAACCAGGCTGTGCTACCATGAACATCGCTTTGAACTCAGCTCCGCATCTGTGACCTTTGCCTGCTGCACAACTCCGCTCATGCCTTGTCACGGGCTCCCGTGTAAGCATTCGCCGCAGCAGGGTCGCAACATCTCCGGGCAGTGGGTCCAAGATCTTTGCCACAGACTCCTGCCACGGTGTGACGATGGATCCGCGGGTGCCCCCGCAAATGCAGCAGCGCAGCCCGCAACTCGACATGATTGTCATTACAGTATCAGAGGCACGACCAACCCCGCACTATAGCTTGTAACAGTTGTAGCAGAGAGCTCGCAGCATTGAGATGCGCTTTGTGATTCACACTCTCATTCATGTCAGGACAATGACTCGGCATTTGTGTCTTTATCGGAGACTGAAGTGCCCGGCAAGTTTATCAGCCGCACGGAGCCAAACCTCTGTCACTTCCTTGATCTCTCTGAGCACAACTTCTTCCTCGGCACGACGCGTCGGAGAACGATCTGGCAATCCCCGGTTATGCCGGCAGAAACCCCCAAACAGTGGAAAGACCATACCTGAAGCATGCCCTTCGGACCAGGAAGCCTGGCCCGCGGCGGGCCGGCGGTTCGCTATGCTTGGGAAATACAGGTCGCAACTAGTTGCCATCTGTGTTTATCCAGTATTTACACGGCTTTTCGCCAACGACCAGCAAGAGACCACCAAGAAACCAACACGACACCGTCTAGAGAACACCATCAGGTCATCAGAACACCGCCCACGACTAGCACTGCGGGCCAGGACGACCGCGACGACGAGGACGACAACCAGGAGACCACCAAGAAACCTCCAGGAGACACAAAGAAACCACCAGCAGACGACCAGGACTGCATTTTGGCAACGGGGAATTCTTCTACAGCGGCACGATTCATCCCTTCCGGAGACTGTTCGGCCCTAGTTTCAGCCGGGCTCAGCCGGTTCGGAGCACGGCTTTCCTTGTGCACTTCACTCCTAAAGGTCCTGAACTCTTCCGAATTGCGCTCTCGGGACTGTCAGCGAAGTGTTGCGAAGAAGAAACAGTGCAGCGCTGTCCAAGCATCCGTGTACCCATCGCATTGCCCGGCATCTCTGTGGAATGCAGGTTCACCCGTCAGCAGCTCCACGAAGACGACACCCAAGGACCATATGTCGCACTTGTCCTTGGCGAAGCGCCGACAAGCTTCGCTTGTTCCCTATCAAAACGCGCCCAGGCCCAGGCACTTGACCAATTGACAGGTGTGCGGTGGATCACATGGAAACGACAAGAATGCCAACACAAACATAGCGCCAGGATCTCCGTCGCTAGGCATAAGGTCAGAGCTCCCATACCGAGAAAAGACCCCACAACTCTCGTAACTTGACTCTCTAGCAGAGTCACCAGCGCTTTCTGATCCGTCCCCTCTCCTGTTGTCGGAGCAGTAGCTCAACAAGACCGGTGTCCCAACAAAGCCGTCCATCAGTGGCCGTGTGTTCCGGTCATTTTGAGGTTCGGCTTGAGTTACACCTGGAGTCCGAGATGGAGGTGCAAACCTGACGCAGTTTAACAAGGCCGCGTCTCAGTGTAGGCATTGTCGCTGCTCAGCCCCGCAAGAACAACTTCCTCATTCACAGGGAAGCTATGACAGCACTGTCGCAGGTCGGGGGCTTGAAGCAGACGAAATTGTAGGCATCAGCCCTGCTGAATGGCTACTTTGCAGAAGCTAAACTCCCACTATCGCAGAATGTACTTTGATGCGGCGAGGCAACTACCACGGCTACAGTGCCTAAGCTGCCCAAGTGTCGGGGGCGAGGTAGCCCAGCGTTCCCATACAGCCCTGGAGGGAGCCTGTCTCAAAATGTCATGGGAATTCAACGGACGCTCTGAGATGCGCTAATCACTTTATGATCCAACTTCAATTGCTGCCAGCATGTGAGGCGGCATGGTTGTCGCAGAGTGAGGAGCAGAAACCAGTCTCACAACTCGTAGCAGCTCATGCTGCTTGCTTCTCCAAGCCACATACGCGCTTGTTATTGCTGCAACTCCGCGGCCTTCATTTCCCAGGAAGCCCTTAACGCTGAAGCCAAAGTCGATGAGCTTGATCGTCTTACCATCGGCCTGTTTCAGTCTTTATGCCTTCGCTTCCACAAGCTGCAGCTCGTGCCTCGTAGACCCAATTACGTGGCTTTATGTCTCGGTGCACGATACCCGCGCGGTGGATGTAGTTGATGGCCATCAGCATCGGCACCTCACAGCCAACCCCAAAATATGCCAAGCTTCGTGTCGCACGCTGGGCTGCAGCCCAAGTAGCTGCAATCTCTTGAAACCTGGGTTTCTCAACAAATGCTGAACTGCTCTCGACGTCGCTGTCAGCTCTGCAGGCAAAGCGCTGGGGCTCGCTGAAAGCTCCCTGGGTTCGGATGGCATTCTCCAAGGTGCCTGTGCAAATTCACGTCACGCTGCCTCCCTCCTCACTGCCAACACCAACAGGAGTATGGCCTCAGAACCGCATTTTAGCTTGTAACTCCCATACAGCGATCGGCCGCAGGAAGCATCCACGTGTCACTCGCTGCTCGGTTCACGCCCGGCTCTGTGTGTACTCGGCCACTGCGATAGTAAGAAGGAAGATAAGGAAGTGAGCATAAGATGCAAGGCACGGCAGAAACTACGAGTGCAGACGATGACCCGGCTGAAAAGAAGCAGTGCTAGCAATCCAATCCAACCTGCAAGAGTCGAGTTGAGACAGTGACAACCTGCTCTGCCAACTTTGACGGCACCCAAGTTTTAACCCTTCTCGACACCAGGGATGGTGTTGAAGACTCAACATTCAAGTGAAACTAGACTAGATCTCGAGGGTTGATCTTAAGAACCCGAACCGGTACCGGAGTTCACGCTGCTGTAGCAATGACTAACTCGCAGACCCAATCTGAAATTCTTGAAGAACGTGTGCAATCTCGCCAGACTGCACAGGGGCGAGCACAAGGGACATCAGCATCAAACGTCTCACGATCTATGTCCAAGCACGTTGCAGACAACCCAAGTCCTTGCAAATCTGTCTCATCATGTCGTATCTCTGTCGGCATACTTCACGTTACGATGCCTCCAGAGCAGAACTGCATCACCAAGCTGACCTTCAGAAGCAGCAGACTTTTCCCTGCAGCTTATCAACCGGACCGACTATACCTCGTTTTCTGAACACGGTACTGTAAAGACAGCTGAACATGATCTGATTTCGGTGTCTGTGAGGTTTACATCCAGCTGGCTGACATGAGCGTTTGTCATCACTTCTTGGTTGTGGCCTAACCCTGGGTGATCAGGGGGGGGGTCCAATCGCTTTACAGGGGTCTGGCGAAATTTTCTTTACTCTTGTACATTAAGAATAGTCGTACGAGCCGTAAAGTCAGAGTAGTCATAGTAGCAATCGTGGTCATAGTCCTGAGAGCAGCAGTAATAATGATTCCATCAAAACTGGAGGTGGCTCATAAAGCGATCGTAGGGCCGAGTAGGGCATCGATTACTGTATTGTCTAGCAAAAGAATAGGCACAAATGCTGTGGCTGTGAAATGCCGTGAACCTTCACAACAGATCCTATACATATACAGACATACATATAATAAATTGGTCGTTTCACATTTGGGCGGTCCTATGGCTTTTCGAAAGTTTTGCCATGTCCGGCATTCCATTGTCGCCCCAATCTTGTCTTGGCTACCTTTACGGAAGCTTGGACGGATGCTTATATGGTGATAGCTTGTCGCTGAGTGCCAGAAGATTTTGGCACCTTGTGCATGAGTGTTGAGAAGCTGTGTTTTAAAGGGTTGGTTTTCAAACTTCATCACGAACGACAAGGCCTGCTCCTCATCTTCGTAGACATCAAAGAGCCGTGCAATGTTGGGATGTTCAAGAGAAAGGTATATCACCGCCTCCTTAGGAAATTTGTGTCTGATGATCTGTGACTTTGTCCAGGCAGTGCACTCAAGCAATGAGCTACTGATACGGTATATGACACGGTATTGTGACAAGCCTGTGAGACCTACGAGTTCAACGGCTTCGTGATCTCCGATAAATGAGGTGAAGCAGCATTCTTCAGCTTGTCCAACTTTTCCGGGCTCATCCTTCAGCAAGGAACTCTGTCGGGCTTCATTGCATTTGTTACAAGAACTTTTTCACCAAAGATCTCATTCGTCTCCACTGCACAGCCAAAGTGCCCGCATGTCACCCGGAACATATCCTTTTCTCTTCTACCTGTTGCGCAGCCAGGTGGCCGCGAAAGGTCGAACATCTTGACGCACCGCTCGTAGGTCTCTTTGTTCTGCCGGACAGCGGCTCGTTCTTTTCTCCTGCCAAATCTATGAGGTTCTCGCAGAGGTGTGCTGAGGCGCCACGATGACATGTTGCCTGCAAGACTGAGTTCACTTCTCAGTTGCTTTGCACCGGGGCGTCAGTCCGGCACAGGAAGACATCGCCGCTAAAGCCGCTGCCGATAACAGTTGGCCTCGACTCGGCTTTAAGAACCCTCTGCATATCTGCAAGAGGCCGAGGTGCGTACATTTATCTGCGCGTCGGAAGCCGAAGATCAGAGCAGCTGGAATTAGCTACAGCCAGGGATTTGCTCTAATGCAGCCTTTCTTTGTCCGACTAATTGCTACCACTGCCAAGGGGCGGATGGGATGTGTACCTCATGAAGGACAGGAATGCAAGACAACTCTTTACGGCGGGAAACCGCGTAAGTTGGTGTTTGTGCAGAGGCAACAGGGTCCAAGGCTTCGGTCTGAACTGTGCTTTGCAGCTAATGCCGGGAGACTCATAGTCTTCCAGGAACTTCTTGCCGCGATGGTAGAGGCAAGCTAGGAGCTCCATTTTCAAGGCCTCAACAGTGACCAGCGTCTCAACATTTCTGCTTAACAGAAGGCTTAACAGGTCATGTTTGAGTCTTGCTTCGGCTCTGCATACTTGGTTTCAGCAGTGCCGTAGCCTGGCAATGGCAGGAGACTCGACGTATCATCTGCGTTCGTCCATGCTGTGTCGGCATGTCATGCTGCAGAACGGATGAGCGCGTTCACACATGGTTCGTGATGGTTCCGACACCTTGACGAGGTTGGCCATACATGTCCTCGATAGGGTCCATCTGGCCGAGAGGCACGCTGATTGAGTTCATTGTGCACTTCCTGGAGTCTGGAGGCCAGGCCGCAGGGCTCCACTACTGCCGCTCATGAATTGGTGGCTCTGGTCACATCTCGGGGGTCCTCTGAAATCAAGGACAGCTTTCTTGGCCGCATCGTCTGCAAGGATGTTCGAATGGAGCTGGCAGGCAGGGGAAGCAATGATTGCACACTCCAGTTCCAGGGCAAGCAGACCCCCATCGCTCGAACCTCTACTGTATCCAAACAAGCAAGCAGAAGAGTCTGCCAGCAACAACAGCCAGCTTTCTCAGAACTACACCTTCATCTTGAACCTCTGTTGCTATCAGTGGCAGCTCGGGGAGGCATGTATTCCAAAAGTGCATCCCTTGCTGAGGTGAAGCCTTGCAGTGTTCTCCTGATCCGGCTTGATGTCGTACTGGACCGTCATTCGCTTCCTGCTTGAAGCTACATTTGCATGAGATACGTCTGAGGCGTGTCAGCCGAAACACACCGATCACCCGACGAGAAGCAGACTTTCCATGGAATGAGCCGAGCAACTGATGGATGATACTGTCGAGTCGTGTGCCGCTGCTCGGCTTAAATAGTGACCTCGCGCAGGGGCGGCATGTGCGCCTGCCTGCCTGTCTTTAACCGTCGCCTGGAACTTAAGGCCTCCTTTTTGCAATGTTCTCGTTTCGGGCTCTACGTGCCTGGAGGCTATTCTGAGACCATCTGCCAATTCGAGCCGTAGCCTGTCCAGCTGCCCTCCCTCACGGAATCTCCCGAGCCTTGGCATCCGCCCCACCTGTCCAGTCCACTTCTGCGCGAACTCGACGTCGCCCAAACGATTGTAGCGAAGTGCCAGGCGAACCAGCTGAGAAGAGCAACAGAGTCTGTGAGCTGCACGCCCCAGAGTCCCGGAGTCAAGGGAGGCAAGGCAAATGCCCGCGAGAAGCATGATCGCTTGCATGCTCTTTGCATCTCATCGGGCGCAAGTGACATCCCCACGCATAGGGTGATATACTTCCCAACAGCCTTTATATGAATATGGCGAAAGCACTGACGTACTTGACTGTCCACGCGTGATATGCTGTGCGGGCCTGGAGTCGAAAGCCATGGTTGGAGAGAATCGTGCCTCGCCGACATTGTATAGCTTCGACCTTACGATGGGAGAAGCCGGCCGGGTGCTTCAAGAAACCGCGTCTTATTCTGTGCCCAGACACGGCATCCATAAGGGTCATACCCTGCGCAGGCTGCGATTGGACGGACAGCTTGATATTGCAAGCAGGGTGCAAGTCCATCTGGCATGCACAATCCACATTCGGCCTCATGCACCATCAGCCAGCATACGCACATGCATGCCTCAGTTTCGACAGTGTTCGGAACAATCTTCGATTGACTTGTTCCATGTCCGTGCGATGCCTGGGGAAGAAACATGAGGATTCCTGCTATGGCTACCATACGCTCTCTTGTGCAGGGTGTGCCGAGCAGCGGATCGATTGTGACCTGCTTTGCAGTTGACCAGTACTCGCTGACCCGAAGCTTTGCACCGTCGAAGGAAACCTTCACACAGCGGCCAACCTTAGAATGGAAGCGGAATGACTTAAGCCGACAAGGTCGCAAGCTTGCGCATGTGCAAGACACAGCCAATGGCTCCTTGCTCCAATTAATATATACGTTACTGACTCACATGTATATAAGTTCAGACGGGCGGCATTTTTCGACAATATCGAAGAACAATCGATCCTGCTGCAACGCGGGTGTGATTCGGCTTTCACAATCACAAGGCTTGCAGGTCTTGGGTCTGGGTTTGCCTCCGAGTCAACCTCAAGAAACTCGACGTCGTGGGAGGAGTAGAGCGACGTGAAATCTGAGACCTGCCGTGCGAACGCGAGGTCGGCGGAGAGACTCCTTGAGCAAAAGCTGAGCTGGTCGCCTCGGGAAGTCGTGAGCTCAGCTCCCACCAGTTGATCAGGTTCAGCACCTGGGAGAAAGCCAGGGATCGAAGCCCAACATTTCCCGAACCTAGAACTCTTCGCGAACCAGATACCGCTCGGATGTTCTGGCGTTGCAGAAGATCGAAGTCGGTCGCCTCGGCTCATTGCGAGAGGTATTGTGGTGCATGCCACATACCTGGTCTGTTTTGTGGGTTTCGGCTTCAGAGCGGCCTAAATCAGGCTTGAAAAAGCCAGCAATATCATCAGCTCTGGCCTCCTTCAAGTCCCCGAGGAACATCCACTCTAAAATCCTGAGCGTATGTGTTTTCTTTCGGGCTAACATCCCTCTAGCGTTCTCTTCGGGGTGGCTGGCATAAGGGCCTTCAGGTTTCACGCGCAGAAGCAAAACACGGAGCCAGCGCACTGTGACATTAGACTCAAAGACAAGCCAGGCATCTGCGCAGGTTGCTCACCAGGCTTCCAATATTTCCATGAAACCTTCGTGGGCGTGGGGCAGACCCAAGCTGGATTGCAAAATGTTGGCATCATTGGTAATCTTTGCGGATTTCTGCATGAGACAAACTGAACTATTGCACACCTGACCCCTCGCACGGCAAAGTATTCATTTAATTTCAGATGATGCCAAAAATTATCAGAACGGCGGCTCTGTGCTCATGGCACTCAACATCTCCGTCCGAAATCCTAACAGCTCCTAAACTTAAACCTCAAAGCCAAGCGAAGCAGCTGTATCCAGGACAGTCGCTAGCCGATCGAGGCCGCCTTGCTCCTGGCATGGTCAGGGTTGTTCTATTAAAGTAAATTCTAGTGTATTCCAGGATACTATAGTCAATTGTTAAAAACTTGTTGCCAGCCGGCATGGTAGGGTTAGAACTAAATAAGAGTATCTTGGATTGAGCTGTCACGTAGTAGCCGACTGACATTGATGACCCAAATCGATCATGCTAGGTGACTAGTTCGGCTCCCTCCGTGTCAAGGAAGGAACCACGGCCCAACGATTTTCCAGGCCTGGTCTGCCGGAGCCAGCAAGGCCTCGTCCTCCCGGCGAAGGCAAAGGCGGCAAAGGATCCTCGAACCGAGACATGTGCGGCTCAATCCCAGCGCATCTATCAGCCAACCATGCTGTTCTGACGCTTGTTGCATGTGCAGTCGATGCGGTTTTGGCAAGAAGTTCGAGTGCAACAGCAGCCGCCGCGGCAGCAGCAGCAGTAATCGCAGCAGCAGCAGCAGGAGTTGTAGGAACAGGAGCAGGAGCAATAGTAGGAGATTTGTCACCCACCCGGCACCCCTTATGACAGCTCCGCGGGGTCTTGACGATTAGCAAGTCACGAGAAAACAATTAAGACTAAAGGCTTCGTTGATCTGAACTGGACTCGAACTGGACCATGTTGTACAGTAGTAGTAGTAGTAGTAGTAGTAGTAGTAGTAGTGGTAGTGGTAGTGGTAGTGGTAGTAGTAGTAGTAGTAGTGGTAGTGGCAGTGGTAGTGGTAGTAGTAGTAGTAGTAGCAGCAGCAGCAGTAGTAGTAGTCGTCGTAGTAGTAGTAGTGGCAGTGGTAGTGGCAGTGGTAGTGATAGTAGTAGTAGTAGTAGTAGTAGCAGCAGCAGTAGTAGTCGTCGTAGTAGTAGTAGTAGAAGTAGTAGTAGTAGTAGTAGTGGCAGCAGCAGGAGTAGTAGTAGCAGTCGTAGTCGTAGTCGTAGTCGTAGTAGTAGTAGTAGTAGTAGTAGTAGTAGCAGGAGTAGTAGTAGTAGTAGTAGAACTAGTACTAGTACTTTTTGTCAGTACTAGTAGTAGTGGTAGTGGTACTTAGTAGCAGTTGCAGTAGCAGTAGCAGGAGCAGCAGCAGTCACAGCAGTTGCAGTAGTAGTAGCAGTAGTAGTAGTATTAGTAGTAGTCGTGGTGGTGGTGGTAGTGGTGGTGGTTGTCGTAGCAGCAAGAGTTGGGTAGTTCATGAAGCCAGCATATCGGTGCCGAGGTAGTGGTGGTGGTGGCGGTAACGAGAGTAGCAGTAAGAGGGATGTAGTAGCAGAGTTGGGAATAGA
The DNA here is from genome assembly GCA_003297005.1 of Symbiodinium sp. clade A Y106. Taxonomy (NCBI): domain Eukaryota; class Dinophyceae; order Suessiales; family Symbiodiniaceae; genus Symbiodinium; species Symbiodinium sp. clade A. The sequence continues at coordinate 51,573 of BGNK01000742.1, read as the reverse complement.
GGTACTGCTAATGCCACCTTTTCCTGTGATGATGGCTGCAGCTAATCTTACGACGACGACTGCCACGAGCGTCTACGACGACGACACACCCAGCAACAAAAACCGCTACGTGTACTACATCTCCTACTATAGTGCGCCACGACTGTTGCGGCGATCTGCTACAACTTCTTGCTGCTGCAGCTGCAACTGCCATTACTACTACTACTACTACGACTGCTACGACGACGACTACTACCGCTACTACGGCAACAACAACCGCAGCAACACCAACACCACCGCCACCGCCAGCAACAGCAGCAACAGCAACAGCAACAGCACCACCACCACCACCATCAGCAGCAGCAGGAACAGGAACAGCAACAACAGCAATAGCAGCAGCAACAGCAACAACAACTACTACTACTCCTGCTGCTGCTAGTACTACGGCTGCTTGGACCAACGCTCGCACTCCGACTGCTCCTGCTACTCCCCGCAGCACCACCACTAAGACTACGGCTGCGATTGCGCTTGATACTACCACCACGATAGCTACCAGTCCACCGCCGCTGCTGCTGGTACGAGTAATAAGAAGTAAGGTGGAGAAATCAGGGATGGCAATAAAGGATCTTGCGCTGCAGCTCACAGTCGATACACAACTTGTGAGTGGCAATAGGTAGGTAGCAACAGCACTGACTATCATCACAGCCACCCATCCTCCCACCCTCAGCTCATACTAGATGCTAGAAGCTGTGGCAAGAAACTGCCACAACTCAACTGGCGGTTGAATGGAAGGTCAAGGCCTGTCCATTGTGTGCGGCCTTGAGCTTCTGCTACTAATGCTTGGGCGAATAGCTGAACGCACCTTGATCCGGCTCCGTCCAGCTTTCGGAATGGTTGGACAAGTTACAAATCTGTTGGATTGACTCTGCAGATATGTCGTCAGCATGCTTCCCACCGATGTATGCCCCAAGCACCAACCGGAGATGCGGTCCATGGTCGATCGACTTGGAAACTACATGTCGCGGCGCTATTTTCTCATGTTAAGCAACAAAGATCTTTAAACACAGATGATGTGCACTGCTCCACCTCATGGAGTTTTGGCCTCCTCGCTCCTTTTCGGTTTCAGAGTTTCAGCTGAGGTCCAGGCTCAGCCCTGGCACCCTGTGCATACTCTTGGACTTTGGCCTCATGCCAGACAAAAAAGAAGAGTGGAACTGAGGACACTGACTTGCTCTTCGGGAGTTCACCCAAAGCTGTGCGCGCCTACAGACTACACCACCTCAACTTTCCCCCTCGTCATCTTAAAGGTCTAAGTCTAAGATGGTTCAAGGTTCGTTCGAGCTCAAAGTCCGAAAAGTTGCGGGACATGTTCGCAAGTGCTTGCAACAGGCAGCCAGGCAGCCCTGCCTGGCAGCCCTGGCAGATTTCAACCTGACAATCACAAGCTCTGGTCGTCTGGCCGCTATCGCAAGTCACAGTCCGATGCAAAAGCCCCCAATTGGAGTCGCTGTCGCCCTGAGTCATACGTTCGTCGTGTCAGAGATCCTTGCCTTTGGGCTCTTTCCACTCGGTGAGGAGCTGGGCACAGAAGTCCCATTCGGCGAAGGGGCGCCTGGCCATGATTCAGCTTCGACTCCATCCTCGACGGGACTCTCTCTCCCCGCTCAGCATGTATAGCCTTTGGCTGCATATAGAACTGCATAAGGCAAGGCCGGCTACCTGTCGAGGCAGGCCCAAATCTGTTTGTTAACTCTAATGTTGTCTATTCCCAAAAGCCTGGGTGATGAGCAGGTTTAGTGCATGCCCTGAATCCTTCCCGTCATGTTTTTCACTATTCTTGCCTTCTTGGGGCAAGGGAGCCGGCGGCGAGAGTGCACGGACCCAGGCAGTGCACGGGCCCAGGCCAGCATCCTTGGCAGCCTGGGACAAAAAGCTCGACACTCGCCACAAGTGGAGTGCCGGGAAGATCTTAGGCTGAGATTCCCAGGGCTATTGAGGCTGGGCTTTCAGAGCTCTGCGATCGAGTGTCCTCTGTCAAGGCCTCTACGGAGCCTTTTGCACCCATGGCACAGGCACAGTGGCTCAACCAGTCTTCATCAATCCAGAAGGGGCTGCTACGTGGGGAAAACGAGATCATGATTTAGGTCGGCTACAGCAGATCATAAGGGTCTGGGTGCGATGTGAACTTGGGGCTGTGCTTGCAAAGTGCTTCGGAGCCAGCGGCCGATCACAACATGGTAAGAGCAGCACGATTTTGCTCTGGTGCCGCGGGGACGGGGGGGGGGGTGGGGCAGGTCAGCTTTCAGCCCAAGCTTTCTGCATTCGGCTCTCCCTCTGGCGGGGCCGTGCCGGGCTGTCGCAAGACTCGTGGACTTATGTCGTAGGATAGCAGAAACTTAGAAACTGTTGTCAGAAGTCCAACCCTCCGAGCTCAGTACGTTCTGTCAAGTTACGTCTGTCGCTTTTTGCTGCAGCTGCAGTACTTGTAGAAAGCGAACAGAGAGAAGCCGTTGCTGCAACCATGTCAACACTCTTGAAACTTGATCCCGGGCATACAGTGGGGTGCAAACGGACCTTTCTCAAAGCCAGTCACACAGCTGCGAGATCCAGTGAGCAATATCTGTCGCCAAGAGAGAGAGAGAGAGAGAGACAGAGACAGAGAGAGAGAGAGAGAGAGGGAGAAAAAGAGACGGGGGAGGGAGGGAGGGAACGAGCAAGAGAGAGCGGAGCGAGGACACAAGACCTAAGAGCTAGAATACTAGAATGGGGAGTCACGCAGAATCACAGCCTGATCCATGAAACCTTGTAACGCACATCACTTGTCGGGAAGCTCGTTCGCCACCGCCTCATTGGGCCCCAACATCACGAAAGGCAGTTCGGCTTCAAGCGGTGTCGCCCAGTTCGCAGTAGCTGCCTAAAGTGAAGCTTCACTTAGACGGCCTGCTTTCGATGGCGTCAGTTAAAGTCCGTCCTTCAACAGCGCTGGGACGTCCGGTGTCGAAGCCATCGCAACCTGACGCCCAAGGTGTCTCTGGCAGGCCTAGCCTGAGCTTGTGTCCATGCTAGGAGCGGTATTTACGAACATACGAAGAACTCCTTCTTCTCCTATGAGAATGAGGGTATGCGTTGGGATGTCATCTGCTTCTTTCGTTCAAGTCAAGTCTGCTTTCACGTGCACAGGTGGTTTCATACCCCAAACAAACAGTGATTTCACCCATGCCCCCAAACTTGTCCCTAACTCGTTTGCCCGAAGGAAGCGTCGATATGCGCCCAAGAGATCTTTCTTATAGCGACTGAAGACAGATGAAGACAGCACTCTCTTGCATGGTTTAATTATTCGACAAGCGTTAAAATACACGATAACGACCCAAAACTGCATTACGGTGAAAGGCCAGCACGTTATTCCAGCAGTTCTCTCTTCGATACAGCAAGTGGCCCCCTACCGAGAGATATGCAAAGTTACATGGCGGTGTTTGTTGAACATGACCTTCGAATGACATGGAAATCTGCCCCTCGAAAGACAAAGCTTACGTAACTTCTGCCGCCGTAGCCTGATTTCTTGGAACAGTTGGCATCAATGCTCAGCAAGCCTAGCGCATCTCTCGAAGATAGCTGACTGTCAGGATGGGGATTGAAACTCCGAATCCAAAATGCCCCACACCTTCAAAATACATCGAGTTCTATGGACCGGGTAAGGTCGCCTTCTGCAGGTCGGCAAAGAAGAGGCCTTCCTGGTGCAGGTCGCCCTCCAAAGCACTCAACTTGGCCTGGCTTTGATGGCTGAGAATGGCTGAGCCCTTCCAGCGCCACCCAGAATAGAAGAGGCTCTGAAGTGCGTGACAAGGGAGGCGGGTGAGCTGTGTTTCTAACCTCACCCTTTCCCTGTCGCTCCTTCCGTCCGTCCGTCCCTCCCTCCATCCTGCCATCCCTCCCTCCTCGGCGAACGACACCAGCTTACTCCCGGCTAAGCAAGATGCGATTCTACTTCCTGTTCTTCGCGCGGTACGGTGTGATATAAGGATCATTTTTCAGGTGCTTGATGCGTCCCCCCAAGCAGCAAGTGATCTGCCAAAGCTTCCGTGACGGTGGCCTTCAGGTGATCGAAGGCCTCTTGCAGCTTGCCTCAGTGTGCGTGCTCAACTTGCCTACCAGTAAGCAGAATATCGACCCCCAATCATGCTCGTTTTGCATCCTGGTTGCTGGTTTGAGCGGCGGTCTGATCCAGCTCGTTCCTGGAAGCTGAAGGGCGTGGCTGGAGTGCTGCCGAGTTTCGCTAACGGAATTGGCCGCCGATCAAGCCAAGGCTCTTCAGCAGCGACTGCTGCGCGAGGAGGGCTGCATGTCCTCAAAAGGGACATGTCAACGAGGCGTGATGGCCTGGTGGCCTAGCGGTGGTGACATCGAATGAACGAAGCCCCCGTTTCATGAATCCAGCTGGGCAATCTTAAGCCCCCAAAGCCCTGTGACTGAGACGACTGCGCTGCTTTCCGGCCTGCAGATGAGGCTTGGTAGCCAGTAGCAGCAGTAGCATAATTACCCGGCAGGTGCGCAGACAGTGAGCTCGGCCTCTGATACAGATTCGTTTGTTGAGGCTTGTTTTTCAGCACATGGGCGGGCAGAGGACCAGGCCTGGAAGCTGTCGTGGAAAAGCTCGTTCAGGTTCGCTTGGCTCTGCCTCGATACTGCGGCTCCCAACCGGGTGCAAATCCCGCCGCTTTAGGACTGGATTCATGCCGACTTGGCAACTTCCTGCCTTTTCAGTCCGATCAAATCAACCACATGTGTATGTTTTGGATGCAAGTTCAACTTTGCATCTGAGCAGCGTCTCAGCTTTGTGCAACTGGCGCAGCTCGTTCGTGAGGTCATCTTAGTAGCATGCTGCACAATTCATGGAAGAGTTTCGAGCACCTCGCTGCTGTTTGCAAGTTTGTGTGGGTCGGTCTTTGAGTCGTTCATCACTTGGCAAGACTCACCCAATCCTTATTGTTGTGCCGATTGAACCACACAGCTGAGCCGGGCAAAACACCAATGATCCTCTCCTCCTCTTCAGTACTTGCCTTTTTCTCCTGTGCCGGCTGCATGGATTTCACCACTTTAAGCCCTGCAGTCTCGAAGCCGGAACCAACGCGTTGAGATCGCTGTGCCAAGGGACAGGAGGTGCCCCCTGAGATTGATTTCAACCGAGTGTGCAAGTTGCGGGAATGGAGGCTTCTGTATTCCCAACCCCTTCCCAGCCAACTTGCACATGAGCAGCATGCAAAACACAGCTCGCCTTCGACAGCGAAGTGGTCATGTTCAGGGACCTCGCATAGGGAAGCGGATGAGAACTTGGACCAGGCGAGAAACTATATGGCTCCTGGGTGCCAGCGCCAATATCTCATCGAAGACGGAAGGGATACGAAACCATTGTTCAAAGGGATGGCTTCCGTCGACGAAGTTGAGAACTGGTGGAGATGATCGAACGAGTCCTAGTCACGAGTTGCCACCAGACTGATCCAGGCCGGAATGCGAATCGCCACTGTCGCCGAGGAGAGGCAGCTGAAAATCCTCTTGCTGACCTAGTTGTCTGCTTTCACAAGCAAGATTTGCGAATTCAATACTCGCCAACGCCACAAATTGCATCAACGACATTACTACTTGTGGCTATAGCGGCTTACTTGCTTGCAAGCAGCGGCTCGAGCGCAGGGAGCCCCTGGCACCCTGTCACAAAGTGCGTGGAGTGGTGACGTTTCGTGACATCTTCGACTGGGGAGAGTGAAGGACGCAAACTCGTCACTTCTGTGGCGGGGCGCGTGCCTTCGCTTTCCTCCTTACGTGTTTCCGCGACCTGAGACTGCCGGGGCATGATGTGTACGGTGCACAGTCGTACCAGCTGAGGATGCTATCCGAGGATGCCTTGCTACCCTTAGTGTCGCGTGACTCCTTTGCCAATTTTTTCCTTTCGACACCCGAAGAAATCCTAGAGGCCTCTCCTGCGCACTGCCACCAAGCCGCAGCTCCAGGAAAGAAACTGGGGCAAGGTTGGCAGACAACTGGGTGGAATTTGTCGGTCAAAATATGCGCCAAGAAGCTCACAGCAGGAGGAACTCAAGCTATGTGCACGTCATGAAAGGCAAAAACTTCGTTGCCTCAACCCGGCTCGGGCACAGCAAGTCTGAACCAAGGCATCCGGCCTGCATCGGGCTCCAATGTTGTATCCGTGTCTTTTGCAGGAGCCGTCGGCTCCTGGCTGAGTGAGGACACAATTTAAGACCCAAAGCAAAGCAAAGCGCAGTGTTTGCTCGGACTGAGCCTCGATTCGTGGCTGTGAAGGCACCTCGTTCGGAAACTCGACTCACTATGCGAGATACCGGTAAATATGTTATGAGTATATATATATACACACACATACCCGACATAACTAATATATCGAATATGCCAATGCCAATGATGCATCTTTTGTACCTAGACTACCAGACTCGCACAAGCCAAGGCTTGTTGGAGGTCGAACGAATCTACTGCAGAGCCCTGAATGCCCTGACAGTGCAACGGCCTTGTCCAAGTGAAGGAACGAAACATCCTGCACGTTTTCTGGGCAATCTTGCTGACAGTTCGAGTGATTAAGCACTAGAAACACTCTTCACGTGCCGGTTGCTGGCACATACACACAGGGCGAATTGCCTTTGTGGGATCGTTGGCGTCCAGAGATCTGTGCAAAAACTTCTCGCCCTTGGCGAGCTGCTGCTCCTCCGGATTCAGCTGAGGGGCTTCGCTACCCGCTGCTTGCCAAAACTCAAGGGACTGATTTTGCAGAGTCCGGTCCAGAGCTTTCAGTTCAGTGCGCCGGAAAGAGATCAGCTGGTTCTCCTGCTTTACCTGCTCGGGCACTGATGCATCTCTCCACTCGGCTCATGCCAGCGCGAAGCCAAGCTCATTTGCATGCTGCGTCTTGTTTCAAGCTGGCAAAGGTAAGCCACGGCAGCAACATGAGCTTCCTGGTATTTAGGCATCTGCGCGGAATGCTTCTATCCGAGCCTTCTTTTTCAGCTCTTCTCTGTTTTGCCGTGCCAGGACGATCTCTTTGGCAAGGTGTGCGTTGTCCTTGGCAACTTCCTGAGGCGGTTTCTCGGGTCTGGGGGGAGACTTACGTGAGATGCCCATGGTCCCATGGTTGTTGCACGAAGCGACATGGATGCAGGAAGAGCTCTCGTGGTTGAGAAAGAATGTTTCCAGTTGTATCAAAGCCTGAACGAAGCAACTCCTGGCCTGGTTGACATTCTCTTGGGCTCGGAGACGCGCATCAAAAGCCGCCTTGGGTCCGCGGAGATGAGCATGTGGGCTTCAATTGTTGCGGCTGACGGGCACATGGATGCAGGCTCGGGGAAGGTTGAACATCTTTGCTCTGGGTGCCAAGTCATTGTGTATGCATGTGCATTCGTTTCAAGCTTCCTGTGCAGCTTTCGCCTGCGTTGTAAAACTTGTAGCACCAAACTGCCAACAATTCGGGTTTGCGTCCTTGGTCTTGGCGATGCGATCCAGGCTCTCATGCTCCACCTCTTTGCATTGGCAGCAACGACACGTCGACGTTTCAGCATCTGCATCCGTAAACTGGACCTTTACTTTGCTCGACCGGATTACACTGAGGCACTTGTGTGTTTCAGTCTACTTTGAGCTTGTAGGCGAGACGTCTAACCTGAAACTATTTCCAGTTGACCTGCTCGCATGATCCTCCAACCCCTTTGCCTGCGACAGATGCGCGGCGAAGCTGCTTGCCTGATCACAGGACCAAAACGGGCCAGTGAATTTCTGCTGCTACAGTACCCATCCAACATATAAATTAGGCCCTAATTACTGGCTGCATGCCTGCGAGTTCAGGGTATGCTTCACATCCTGGAATTCCGTCATCAACTTGTCCTTGGTGAAGACAGTTGGGCACTTACACATGCACTGCGGCATTGCAATCCCCGGGTCCAGTGCGCCACTGGAATGAAAGACGTGTCTCCACACTTCTTAGCGCGTCTCTTACTCATGGAAGTAAGCTGAGGTGAAAGCCACATCCGGCAGCTGTGGCATCCCATCGGGTCCAGGATTGAATACCTCCGTGCAGGATCGTGCAGGTGTCTGTTTGATCCATCGCGCAACTGCTTCAATGCCTGCAGAGGGTGCAAGAACACTAAGCTTACCACAAGAGGCAGCAAGCTTAGCAAATCGTGAACCTCGAGAAACCGTGTATGGGACTGGCGTCAGCTAGCAAGCGGGCCGACAGCATGTACGTACATGCCGACACCTGCCGGCTGTTTCAACTCGACAGCTTTGTCATCCAGTTTGTGTTTCTTTCCATGTGTTCTGCAAAATCTGCTTCTCGGATTTTCCAAGCACACGCGCCTCCGGCACCCGGGGCAGCTTTCTCACATGGGGAAGAGCATCTTCCAGCGAAAGTCCCTGCCGATAGCAATTACTACATGATGTCTTCCACGATCTGGTCTGAAAAGAAACCTGTGGCGTGAATCATTCAACTCTTCAGCAAGCGCAAGATGAACAAGTCCAGCAAGACGGCACATTGACGTGGCCAAATCCTTGTCGCAAGAATTCTGGCAGCCTTTGCCCCAAGCACAAGGAGTGCGACGAGCGCCGTCGCCTTCATTGCCTTCCAAAAAAAGCCAAAGGCGCGCAGTCTTTGTTGGGATTCTGGCTCAAAAACAGTACCTTTTCAGAGCTGATACGATGCCGAGCGGAGCGGGATTGGAAAGTCTAGCCTGAGGCAGGCTTCATCAACACGGCAAAGAGCCCTGGCCCTGTGAAAAGTCCCAGTCCCTGGTTTTTAAGTCTAGAGTCAGCCTTGCATCTGGAAGCTTATATCTCATATCCTTTGGCGCCTTGCAGAAAGGCACTGCAAGCAGCTCAGGGAGCCATCAGCGGCTGCGGTTGAAGGTCAATGTTCAATACATGCGGCATCTTCTTACGCAGTTCAGGCCCTTCAACGACGGTTCGGTGCGACAAAGCCGGGTAGTCATCGTAGGCAGGCAAATCACCAACGAAGTTTGCATTGGTAGCCGCACGAAGCCAGTGCTAATGAGGAGAAGGAGTATTCGCGGCCACGGTATAGCATGACTATGCTCAGCAATGATAGAGGTAGCGGTGCTACTGCTTTGGCTGCCATGGGCCATGGGCATGAAAGAACCGGCATTTGGAGCATCCCTGCTTCAAGCACCAGGCCCAGATGTCGGCTCTGTTGGTCGTAGCACCGAGTCAAACCATTTGATCACGAAGTCCTTGAAGCTGGAAAGAGTAGATTCTCGAGTCTGGCTGTACTGCTACAAGCATGACGTTGTGTGTGTGCTTCGTCGCCCTTGGGAGAGGGTCGATCGACTGTGACCAAGTGCTGCTTCTGCTACCAAGACGTGGAACTGAGGTGACGGCCACTTCCGCCGTGTACTCCTGGAGTCAGCATGTTTACGAACCCGTCATGCAGGATTCGTCGGAGAAACCCAGCCCTCCGTGGCACTGCTTCTGCATTGAAAGTGGTTGGATCTAGAATGCACATTGTGGGGTGAGTACTTGCGAAATCTTGCAAGGACCTGCTGACCGTTAGAGAGTCGGCGAAGGCGCTCCATTCCCGATCAAGCTAGCTTCGCCAAACACATGGCCACACACGAGGTACGCGAGCAAAATACTATCAGTTTGTGAGAAAGCCGCTCCTGCACAAAGTTGAGAGCCTCAGTGGGCAGGTGGTCCTGGCAGGTCACCAGTAGAATGAACACGCGACTACCACACTGCGACTCAAACTGAAAATGTTGTTAAAAGCTACAATCGTCGTGTGCTTAAGCCTATCGGTAGCTTCTTGCGTATGGACAATTCAAAAGGCCCGCCAAAGGCAGCATCGTTTGTGCAGTTGATCTTTGTACACATACATGTGGCTGCAACTCGACAGTTGCATTTATTCTGGCATACCGTCTGCAGGTGAAGTGAGTCCTGACTGCTTGGATCCTGAGGCGATGGCCCACAAAAGTCGGGTGATCTTGGCCACATCAAGACCTGCAGAAGACGGTTCGCGAACAGCACAAGGGCAGCTTCATGTTCCGAAGAGAAATACCAGGCCAGCTGGCCAGGACTCATCGAGGTGACATCCATAAACCAAAGCATGTCAGCGGTCCCGACAATCTGTACTAGGCCTTTGCCAAGAACCGCCCCCTCCACGACACCGCGAATGTCGTCTTCCAACTTCGTGATCGTCCCATCCTGATCACTCTGAGCCACTAAACCCATTAGCCTGTGAGCGGTGTCACGTGTCCCCGTCGGTATCTGACTTGCTTCCAAGCTGCGGCAACATGCTTGCCTCGGTGCAGGGTTCGGTTCATTCCCAGACTTCTCAGGAAGACAGGGTCCGCTAATCACACTTCCGATCCTCGATGGTTCCGGATTTATGTTCCTACATGGCAAATCTGGATTTTCCAATGTTATATGAATCCGCCTGGTTGAGCTCCTGCGCTTTTGATCTCTCTTGGAAATCGCTGGTGAGTGCCGTGATCGGCCGAAGCCTCTACTTTTCTCGGACGTGCCAACTGCTGACACACTGAAGCTTGTCCCCTCTGAGTGTCCACGCCGTCCGTCCCAATTTCCTGCAGAATCCTTGCGATGACCCTGGCCATGCCTCGAGTTTAAGGAAAGCACATGCAGCAGTGCGCAACTCTCCCGATGACCGTAACAAACACGCAGCCCTATTGTTTGTGCCCCCACACTGAGCAGACTGGATCGCTTGAGCACATCGACCTGCCCGCCCCGAACTGCTCAGTGCAGGACGGCTCGTCGGGATGACGTCCTGCCGCTTCACAATATCTGATCGACATCGGATGGCGATTTCCTAAGCATACCGTTCTGTTGTTATACTTGAAGCGGGCCTTAGGCTCTTCGATGTCCTCGGTGCGGAGCACATTGCGCACGACCTCAGTGGAAAGGGGAACACTTGGAGTTTTGGAGCTACGTCGACACGGGACCCAAAACCCGTGCCAGCTTCATGACAGAGCTTCGGTGTTGCCAGCCGATCGGCACCCTGCAAGTGTTGCACAAGCAGCACCTAGATCCTCGGTGAAGGGCATACCTCGTCACAACTCGACATGCAATTGTTTGCATGTCTGCTGAGAACAGATACTTCGCGCAGGCAGCAGAACAGCATGTGCCGCTCATTTCAACAAAGCAGCAAGGCATCTGTGCCAAGCCGGACCACAACTCCCCCGCGATTTGACGAGACTCTATCCTGATCTGAGGCGGCATCCCGTGACAAGTTCAAAAGTCGCTTCACGGCCGGCTGCAGGTTCATCGTGTCCTGCAGGGGTCATCCGGTCATAGCTGCAGTCAGTAGTGACTCACTCGTGTGCTGGGCAAGTGGAATGCTTGAAGCATCCTAACATTTCATGCCCATGCACGCTTTTCAACAAAAGCTTCATGGGCCCGATGTGTATGATATCCTTCGCCTTCAAAGCCGCCTGCATGAAATCAACACCAAAAGGCGGCGGCCAGCTTCCGTGGTGAAGTTTGGGAATGAAATTGGCACGAACTTGGCGCCCAACTGCAAGTTCGAGGAGCGGCACGAACCAGGCCTCTGCAAGCCAGACCGACGTAGCTTGGCAACAGTAACCATTGTCCACTGCTCAGTAGATGCAATTGGAGCGCGAAACACTGCTTGACTTCGAGCCTCGTCGTCCAGTAGCCGGTTCCCACACGCGGCCACATCAGGCCTAGACGCAGCACACATCTCTCTTATAATGACATCCCAAATATGCACTGGTGACCAACGGCCAGGCCTTGTGGGCAAACGCTGTTTCAGTTGCATTCACCGATGTGTGGTTCGCCTTGCTTGCTTCGGAGATGTGCAACACTGGCCCACACCTGGGCCTTCAATGCAGTCGGACTCGGTTTCCCGCATGGGGTTCCAATATGTTGCAATCATGCTTCCGCCACATTGTAGTGCACACTTTGGACTCATGGGGTGGCGATGGCAGCCTCAAGTGGAAGTCGTTCTTGCATCTGTGAGGCTTGTTTCACAGTATGGAGTGTACATGTACAGTCGTTCTCACACCGGAGGAAGCAGAAGACTGCCAGCTCTTAGCTCGAGCAAAGATCTGGTCTCTCAGGCATCGGCTCATCGTCTAGTGTGATGCCCATCTGACCTGCAGCCAGGTGGCGATGTGATTTAGTTGGTGCAATGCTCATGTTGAGGTATCGAACCTTACAGTAATGATCTTTGGCCGCACATAACGGTGCCCAAATCAGAACAAGCAAACCCGAGAGCCCGCGTCATGGTTGACTGTGGTTGCACAGACGTCATCATGACGGGCGAATGCCGGCAAGCTTGCCACAAACAGGAAGATGTCAGCTATCGCGTGTCGGCATCTCACCCGAAAGATGCCACGTCACAGGTCAGCGTCAAGAAGACTCATGAAAGTATCAGTCTTGGTTTGGTCCCGATTGCACTAGTGGCCGTGCCAATCTCTGGCTTGACCATTGTTTGCGACTTCGCTGAGGCTGCAGCCCATGTCACCAATGCGGACGGTGAGCCCCGATGCCTGGAATGAGGACATGCATGAACACGCTTAATTCCGTCACGAGGAGTCTGACCGTGAAGCCGCCTAACCTCAACCTTCTCAAAGCGAGGACAGGTTGCAGCCAGGGCAAGATGATCTCGCCCACACCGGAACTTCCGGGGCCCGTGCAGACGGCGGCTGTGGAAAAGTGACGGATCGCCTTATGCCCGGACGAAGAGCGCATGCGCAAGTGTGCAAAGACGCAACATGGAGGTGGAGGGATGTCAAATGAAAGAGCAAAGACAGATAAGGAGGTTCACGAAGGAGCCAAGAATGCACTTCAGCCAGGCGGCTGTTTTGCCGTATGCTTCAGGTGCGGCCGGCCCAACCTGCGTTTACATCAACAAAAAATTATGAAACCTCGACTGCAAAGCTCGCGGTTCTGTTACGCCGGAGCCCGGTAGATCCCGCAAGAGCTTCACTGTGCAATGCTTGGCGGCTCGGCCCATCCCAGGAAACTTGGAGGTGGGTTTGGCCTCTGCCCAGCTGGCATTATCTTTGACGTAAGCTGTCAAATGGCGCGATTGCAAGGACACAAGGAAGCGAGCCCGAGTTTCATGCCAATTCCTTCAGCATTGATCTCTGCCTGGCAGGACAGACGACTGGAGGGGCGTCTCGCATCACCCGTACTTGCTCGAGGCTCAAGATCTTCCGATTTCTACTACGAGTTAACTACTACTACTACTACTACTACCAGTACTACTACTACTACTGCTATTACTGCTACTACTACTACAACAACAACAACTACTACTACTACTTCTACTACTACTACTGCTAGTGATCCTCCTCCTGCTGCTGCTACCTGCGTTCGGGCTAAGCACAGACGGCACTTGACAATAGTTCTATGTGGCCTCCACGACCTTTAGCTTGACCTCGGCCGTGGACGGAATCGCCAAAGCGATATCTCCAACCTGCACCAGTAGCGCCAAGAGATGCAAACTTCAGACACTCTGGTATCGTCTGTTGGATTTTCCGCAGCTACAGGAGATTCTGGAGTGGACAAAAACGGTCTGTTCAAGCAGGATTCGGGCCTGTGCCCGGAACTCTCCCAGCTTCATGTTTGCCTCGGATCTTGCGAGGGATGCGCGCAGCCTGGGCGACAGGAGATACAGTACAGGCCGACTGAACGCAAAGCTCTGCAGCAGGCCGAGAAAGGGCAGCGGATTCTGACCGCGGGATGAAGTGCTGGAGTTGGAGTCTCCGAAGAGCTACAGTACACATCGTCGGAACTTCAAAACACGCTGCTGCAACAAAAAATCAACAGAATTCTGGGCACCCCATGCCGCGAGACAAACTTCAAGACTCGGAAGGGGGGCGCGACGAACAACCTGAGCCACGGGCATCGGCGTCCGCGACGGACCTGCTTGTTCCAACAGGAACACACACATCGACCCAACGCTCAATCCATTCCTCACTAATCCTTACAGAACCCCTTCTCCTATCACATGCACCCGAAGCCGCGACCATGCATCCCGGCTGCACCGAATGCAAGAATTGGCAGTCCCATGCGAAGCTGAACTTGGCCTTCCAGTGTGTGGAGGTCGTCAGCCTGAGGTTTTTCGCAACACCCGAAAGATTCTGAAACCTTTGGGTGTCCAAAAACAAAGCTCCTCCAGTGGTTGCAGATCAATTCCAAACGTGCACTTCCTTATACAGTACGGAGTTGGAACATGTGCTGTGGCCTTGCCTGCCCGACTATCGCCCCCAGGTCAAAAAATCTGAATTTGTTTTGTCGGCTCACCCAGGTGACACAATGCAGTTCGCAGGGAAACATGCAAGGCTGCCGAAAGGTGTGAATTCGAGCCGGTTCCCTCGTGGGCATCACCCATCCAACCCAACCGCTCGTCGCTGGGGACAGTCAGCTGGCATCCCTCAGCCCACGGCAATGTCAGCAACCTCAGTCGCAAGACGGTGCTGACCAGCTTTAGACTTTCGAAGCAGCCACGTACCAAGTACTCCGTCGTCGAAATACGACATGAGCCCCTTCCCCCGAGATACGGACCGTAAGCTTCTCCGCCTGGAAAGCAATTCATATCCAAGGAGCTCATCAATTTCATGCCGCCAGACTGTGTAAACGAAACAAATGCTAGGCGAGCTCTGCCCATGTGCAAGCACGCGTTCAAAGTCAAGATCCCACAGGAAGCGAACTTTGAAGCAGTTCATTGTTGTGGCCTCTCGCCGCCCTCGTGACACTGGGCTGGATGCACCATCTTGAGCCTGGGGAACGATTTGCGAACTGAGGACAAGTGGACAAGTTCTGCCAAACATCTTTCAAGGCACGTGCAATAAAGTAGCTGTCGCAAGGACAGTGTCTCTCACATGGGTTCAGAGAGAAACCTGTGTGCAAGCTGAAGCTCTGTTCCACATCTTACCTTCCAAACAACGCATTACGTCAAGCAACTCGTATGACGAAAGAACTCGAAAACGGCGAGCCGTCAATCTGGCAAATCTAATGTCGATTCGGGCAGGGTATGCTACCATGATGCCGCATGCAGCAGGCCAAGGTCCCTGCACCCGGTCTTAATAGGCGGAGCTTGCCACGAGTAGTGACACTCGCAGAGCCTGCGAGGCCCATTCTTCGAGGTGGAATTGTCTACGGTTCGTCGTTGTCCAACTGAGGAAACAGGAACTGAGCAAACGCCATTCTGGCCTCCCACTTCCAAGAAGACGGAATCCTGCAGCCGCAGGCATCTTCAATGGTGTCCCACCCCATAGGCCAGAACAGAAACACGACCAAGAAAAGACAAAGGTATGGTCTTGAGGTGTTCGAAGCATTCATTAGACGCAAGCATGCAGGGTTTCATATCCGAATGAACCGCAACAAAAGGGATGCAAGTGCAGGCCGTCGACGTGCAGTGATTTGGAGTGCCAGCAGATTTTCTGCAAAACTTCTAAACCCCAGCAATTGAAGTAGACCGCAGACACGAAGGCCTACAGTCGGCCTACAGCATCGAGCAGGCACACAACTTAAAGCACGACCAATTCTACAATGCTCCGTGTTGTGTGCTGAGCTGCTGCGCTCAGTTCTGAGGTCTTGGCCCCGGCTCGAACCGACGTGTAGGGCGCATCCTGCAACTTCACTCGAAGATCGGATCCCAAGTTGTATTTAGCTATGCGAAGAGGCAGGAGGCAAGCAACCGCCATCCAACACTAAGGAATTCTTTCTCTTACGCTTGGACAGCCAGACCGTGGACCCACGGCCACACCTCGTCGGCACCGATGGTTTCAGCCTGGTGCCTGGTTCGAGGCTGAGCATCAGTGCCTGGAGGTACAACGGGCACATGCAGCGACGGCATGCTGATGTCTACTCAAGAACATGTTGACACTCACTGGAGCAGGCATGGACTGGTCCAGCTGCCGGGCATTGGCTGAGAGTAAGGCTTCCTGTCCGGGAAGCACTAAGACCTCCAAGGGAAACATTGGGGAAACTTCCAAGGCATTCGCAGATCTCTGAGCTGCCAGCGGGCAGCAGCAGTCTCAGCCTCGATCAGCGCCTGCCAGAGGTATCCGAGACTCTGAGAGTCTTAGGAAGATTCCAGGCAGAGAATGGCAACCTCCGAGGCCGATCAGACTATGAAGGTACAAGAGCACGGCAACACCCGCGGCAACGCTGGCACCCCTTCCGCCTGGACAAAAGAAGCTGCGCGGGTCTTCACCGCCAGATTCCCGTTAGCACCTGCTGGGCCGACTCTGCAACAGAGTGGTGAAGAGAGGGATTGTCAATGAGGATGCCGTGTCTTAAGACTTGCGCTGAACCCTCGGAGAGCCGATGCTTCAAGTGCAAAGTGAATGTATTCAGCTCATGCTATCATAAGGGAAGCCCAACCTTCCACTGAGTGCGGTGCAACTTAGCCACATTAATCACATTTGTTGATCCTCTGGCTTCTCGTGCTTAAGAGCCCAGCTCACTTCCGCCTCAATCTGAAGGCTGTCCTGGCCGTGTCGCAGCAAGCTGCCTAAAGTCTCATGCTCTGAGGGGCCGTTCAGGCCTGCCTTTGTACAGCTCTTTGTGTCCAATTCTTTGAATTGTTTGGAAGGTTTGAGGTCTTCGGGACTGCAAGCATCGAAAAGCTCCGGGACGCAGCAAACAGAAGATCGACAGAGAGTACCGCAGCCTTTGTGAAATCCCTCGAGTAGCCACATAGCTTAATGAACATGTTTTATTTAGCGTTTTCGCCTAGTCCAGACAGTCTAGCACTTGTGCCGAGGTCCAACAGAACCTGCCTCAGACCCACTCACAAATCATTTTGCTTGCATTTCCTGAACGGCTTTTAAAAGCCTCTCCGACGTGACGTGAAACAGGGATGAGGTCTGCGCATGCTTTCGGCTACAGACACGGGCCGCGCTTGCAGTGCTTCCTAGCTTGATTCTCAAGCATGCTATCATTAGCGCTATCGTTCTGAAATGTGCAGGTTCCCAGGTTAGCAGGGCCTCGGAAAAGCTGAATGCTGCGCATTGACATCTTCGTGCACAAATTTGGAGCCGGCAGCTTGATGCAACCTAGCTCGCAGGTTTTGCAACAAGCCTCCTCGTCTTAGCAGACAGCCTATCTGCCAATGATACAAGCCACATATTAGCATCATCGAAGCATGCCTTCAATATCTACAGTAGGACTGCGCGTCTTCGCGCAAGACTCCTGCACACACCCTTCTGTCACAGGTGGACGAGTGGTGGTTGGCAGGCTCGATGTGCTTTCGTAGGCATTGATTTTACGAAAATCACGGGAAATTGAAACTGGTCAACTGGTCTCGACCCTAAACTAGGCTCAATGGCTGGTGCAAGGGTTTCGTGGTAGCACGAAGGATCTGTACTGGGTCGACGCTTTCTGCGGGTTCCTGCCCAAATCCTCCAATTCGGAAAGGTCGCTGGAGTCGCCGCAGCCTCCGTCGCTGTCAGGGGCAACCTCCTGCCAGGAAATCCTGCAAGGCTGGCGACTGTCGCGTGGACTTTGTGAACACCACTCGGGCGCAGCACTCGTCCAGGCCGAAGCACTCCGTCTCGGTGCCGCGGGTGCTCGCTCGTGAACTGCGGCTTGAAACGGGCAGCTGAACCTGACCCGAGAAGTGCTAATAGGCCCTTGCGACATGCTGAAGTTGTCGAATCGCAAAGCCCGAGTCTCGCCGTCAGTGCTCTCTCTGTCACTTGGCGAGTCCTGCGCTATGGCGGAAGGTCTTTCTACTTCCGGCTGCGACGCTGTTTTGGAATGTACGTCTTCCATGGACGAATCTGCGCAAAGACGTGCGAGCAGCACCGCCGAGTCGGCTGCCTCTTCTCTGGCACATGCTGCTGAGCCAGCATGTTCCGGGCTGTCGGAAGCAGCGATGTTAGGGCCGTCAGCGCGATCCACCATTGCGTTTCCCACCACGGCTAAAGCCAATGCCGCCAGGCTCTGAGCATCCTTTTGGAGGGTGAGCGGCACTTCCCACTTCTGCTTCTGAAGCGGCACAGACATGGGTGTAAGGCTCCCTGTGTTTGCACCGCCGCTTCGCTGAGCGAAGCTTGCTGTTGGCGTGCCGAGGCTACGGCGCTCTAAGCGCCGCGAGCCTGGGCTCGAACTGCGAGGGCGACGAGGGCGAGCGGTCACTGCCCGAGCTTTGCTGACTCCAGCGTCTGTCTGGGTGGCCGTGCTCACTGTAAGCACTGTAGGTGTAGTCGCCGTCCTGGTCTGATTAATGCCACTTGCAAGCTTGCTGAGCTTGCTGGATGTGCGCCGCGCCCGAGGAACCACAGGCTGGAAGGTGTGCTCCTCTGTCAGCTGGCCTTGGGCGGCCTGTTCTCTGCGCTCTTCGGCTTTCCGCATGAGCTCCTGACGATTTGCCGCCCAATTCTTGGCAGAGCTGGATGCCCGAGCAACCCGCGTTTCAGCCATGTCGAGGCTCGGTTGAAAGTAGTCTGCCCGGCCTTATGTGCTGACCTGCTCTAGCGAATGGGTGCCTGGGCTCTTATGCTTACCAATCGACCGTCTTATTTACCGAAGGAGCAGACCACGAAGGGCCTCATGGCTCTCGTTAGGATTATGCTAGTGCTGCTAGTAAAGTTTTGCCGTGCGACTAAGTCGTTTAATAGGTTTGGTTGTTGGTAGCAGGGGATCAAAGTGAAAGTCTGCTGCTGAACAACAGGTGCCTGGCGGATTTGTACAGTCGAGCAAAATGCTTTGAATCAGGTGGTGTTTTCACTCACATCACAGACCCGCGCTGCTGTGCTGGCCGATGCTTCTATGAACCACGATTGCTGACGACATGAAGTTCTCGCATGATGACAGTGCGGGACCTCTGAATCAGACCAAAGGCGACCGTCAGCTTCGCCTCTCACGGGAAGAAACAATATGCTGGCTGCAGTTGGGCGGGCTTAAACTGCATCGCAGAAACTTTGAAGCTGTGTTTCAGTGTCCAGTCCGAAGGTGTGGAGCCTTCAACTCCGCGGAAAGAAACCTTGGCCACACGGCTTCGGTTCAAAGCGAACCCTGAAGTCCAAGATATTTCGAGCAAAAGAAACTTTTGCACGATTCAGCTTTCTTGCAGACCGAGGCGCAGTGGAAAATCCATCATCCACAAACGACGTTTCCTCCTGGCGAACTTTTCTTTGTCTAATTGGAGACTTCGTGCATGCGGTATCATGCGATGGCACAGAGTCTGCCAGCGCATTTTTCTTCGCGCTGACATGTGCTGGCTGCTTACTCAGAAGGTACTTGCACGGCGTGGCGGGTTAAAGGATTAACTGATACTGTGCAGCTGGCAGCACCAGTCTGGAGGAATCTGCCTCCAAAGACAAAGCAGCTTTGAAGCGGAAGTCTGCCGTAGGAAGCTGTAGAAGATCCTGCCATGATCACGCAAGCCATCCGGGGGTGAGCATGTTTCGGGATTCTCGCTGACTCTTTCAGCACAAGCTGGACTAATTACTGGTCTTCCACTTCCACTTGGCACTCTCAACATTGCACTTGCAGCTTCGAGCTCTTTCTGAAGATTGAGCTTGAATACACCAACCCGGAAGCAATGTGCCAGGGCCACGCGCTTTCTCTGCATGGGGAGGTCTTGACGCCTGCTCCACTCAGACGGTGCATTGAGAGCTAGCTCTTGGAGAAGTCGCTCCGAGTCGAGTCGCTCGCTTCACTGCCTTGCCATGCCTTGCAACTTGGACGGTAGCCCGTGTCCGTGTCTCTGCGTTCGACTTAACCAGGCCCACTAGGCTTCCTCGAAGAGTCAGGCCATCTCGGCCAGGGCACAATGCAGCGTGACCAGCCAGAACCAAGCTCTGCAGCTGCGCGCACACGTTTGCGCTGCCAAGCCTCGGAGCTTCCCGAAGCCGGCCACAGAAAATGTGACTGACCCTTGTTTCTCGTCTGCAGCATGGGAAAAGGTTCTGGCAACTGTGCTACATTGCTAAAGAAACGTCCCATCCTCGGCCCTTTGCATGAGTGGATGTTCGTCGCGAAAAGTCAATCGCAACCTCGGGTGCTGCTTGGTTGAGACCAGTGCGGGGAACTGCCTCTTCTCCGTTGCAAAAGCGTGACGGTGAACGGGCATCATTTACAGCACTGAAGCTAATTTACCCATTTAACAATGCGCTCCTGAGTCCTGACAGCCCTCCAATGATCAAAATTCACCATAGCCTCACTGAGGCCCGAGGGCCCCCAGCCGGTGGCCCATTCTTCCAGGCACCGGGCGGTTCTGGGAGTTCGGAGCCATCAGACAAGCCTGATTGCCGGCAGGGCGTTGCTCCAGTGTCAAATACAGTATCCGCTCGGATACAATCGGTGACGCATTAAGATGTATTAAACATGCAGCATGCAGGTACCACCTTCTATGGCGAAGCTTCAAAGACTTGACAGGCATTGCACTTCGGTGGAACCAGAGATTGTCTGGGTCTGTGACTCATGTCGCACTGGACATCAAGAGATGCTGGATCCAAATCACCACCACCTGACACATGCACACAGTCCACATGAATATCTCAGCATCTCTACAGTACAAGTAGCAGCTACACGCATCGCTTAGCTCCAGACCCGTCTTCTGATGCTTGCACCGGTGAGAGACCCTGATAAAGATTGAGGTCCCTGCAAGCAGCAGTGTAGAAAAGGTCCTGTCGGCCCCGAAATATGGGTTTCCGTGCTCGTTGCGTGTACATGAGGTGACGGGCTTGCTAGCTGAGCAACTGTTTCTTTGGATTTGTCTGGCGGGACCAGAAATCACGCGGACAACCAACCCTGATGCTCCCCCGCCCCCATTCAAGCAAATTCTTGGGAGAGCTCATACTCCCCTCTGTTTCCATGTGGGGCAGGCTGGCTAGCTTTCAACCAGTGTGGCTGCGATGCTGCAACCAAGTAGGAGCGAAAACACGCGCGTGGTCAGCACGGCCTCTTGGCGATCAAACATGAGGTTGGGCGTGCACTGGTGCAAGCTGCATCAGCAAAGTTGGATGCCCCCGCCCAGCTACCCTCGGAAGCTTAGTGCAACAAACCATCCCAGTCCCCAGAACGTGCAAAGGCTCATGGCGGATCAAAAAACGAGAGCGACTCGATCTCGCCTTCCAAACTAAGCTGCGGATCGCCAGCCCCCAACTACTTGAGCACCAGAGCCATGGCACGCGCTCTCACACATCAGCACCCCGCAATCCACCGACGAATGCGGGGTTGGGACCGAAGCAAGCGCCACCTCCATCCCAGAACGCTGCTGCAAGCGATCACAATCGCCATATACAGTCGAGAGGACAGCGCATGATAGCGCATGGGGGAAGCGGCCACTTCATCCGTTATAGTTGGAACGACTCCTCGAAAAAAGTAGAGCTCCTGCCACAGCTTAGGCCAGTTTTTCGAAGCGTTTGCAGCAGTAGGTGCACCACACAGCCCTCGACATCCAAAAGCATGCACCGGCAAGGCCGTACCGGCTAGTTGCGTTGCTCCGTAGTTTAACCACACGGTTGGAGTATCCCACCTGCCTTTCTCAGACTCGGCTTGCGGTGATGCATCCCGATCGTGCGAAGAATTTTGTACTTCTACACCCTGGCCAAATAACAGCTGAGAGTCCACATCCACGGCCCTTGGGATCGCGGTGATCCTGGCCCAATCTTAACCTGCCCCTTTGCCACTGCAACACATCCATTCCCTGCTTATGGTCAGGTCCGGCAGGGTCAGCGAACTGCCGCTCACTTGTCGGTCCTGCCATAGCCATAACATTTGCAGGCACAGAGCGGCTTCGATCATGATATGCGGAAGACCGACTATCTCGATATGGCCGAAAGGTACAGGGCTTTCCTTCCTTTCTCGGCAGTGCCAGGATACCCGTCGTAGTCGAGTTACCCTGCTAGTTGCGCTTCTCTGGGCATTCTGCAACACAGTCCTTGTCGGAACCTGTCGCGATCGCACAGGACTCGCATGACAAGTCGAAGTGGGTCCATTGGTCCAGTGCGGCGCATGTGCAACGACTGTAATCAGCCATGTGAAAGAAAGGCTGGGTGCTCACCAGACTTGGAGCTGACACCTCTGCCAAGACCTGGAGATCGAGTCTGGGCTCTGGGCTAGATGGGCTAGCTACTCTCGACTCACTAGATCTAGAAAGCGCGGGATATTCGCACGAGGTTACGTGCCGCGAAACTTTGAACACCCTGCCCCGGGTGCTTCAATACTGTAAAGAAGTCACTATGGACCATTGGAAGCTGCCCTGGCAGGATTGAATCTTGCAGCTACTTCATTTGCTGCTCGGCAGCATGCGGATTACGTTACTCTTCTAATTATATACTTTTGTGATTCATGTCGCTGGGGCCGAGGCCCACAACAACGCTTGCACCTTGCCACGTCAATTCGGCAAAAGCCGTGACTGGGAAGAAAGAGCTTCGTGCATTGACTCCGACTCCTCTTCTATAAGCAGCTACTCATCACGTACGACGTACGACCTTGTCACCTAAGCCTCGGCCTGTAAGTGTTCGCTTGAGGAATCTCAGCCTCTGGGAGGCTCGCAACTGAGCTCCCTGCTGCCTCGCAGGCGCTTGCGACTTCCGGGGGTGTCGACAGCCTGCGGAGGGGATCATCGCAGATCCATAATTCCCTCATATTCCCTCGAACGAGGCTTCGCTCGAGGAGCAACTTACATGCACGCAGGTGTGACGGGTATGAGAAGTATGTGACAGAAAAAAGTGGAACCCAGCAATTGACCGACTAATGCTGGGCATGCCGTCTCGAATCTATGTCTATGTGCTGCGAGCAGACTGCCATGCTGAAAAAACCAAGCCCAAGATGGAAACACACCTACAAGGGCAAGCGCCGGCCAGTCGAAAGCAGCTACGCCGTTTTCGAACCGGCTGCGCGCTCACATCCGATAGACGGCCTGACGTCGATGCTAACACCACAGCAGGAAAGAGTGGCAAGGCTCAAACGACAGATTTCGGGACTATCTTCAGGATCCTGAATTTGAGCCCTGACGGCTGGAAGTCAACACGGAGTCAACAGCACGAAGCCTACACATCTTTCTGCTCGGATGACTCAAAGCTTAAGACTGAAAGCTGATTTCTGCTTATTTCTGGACTGCTTGGTCGTTCGTTTTCGTTTAGCCCCGATTGCTTGTGAGCCCCACGTCAGCCACGGCAGGCATTCAATCCCGCACTGCGCTGTAACACGGAGGCAGTTGACAGGAAGTCCGCACTTCCACCCTCTGCCTTCAGAGCAGCGCTTCTGCGAAAGGCGCCGCGGAAAAGGCCTGCTGCAGCCGCACATTCCTTATTTGCTGGAGAAGGTGCGTCGAGGAGCAGTGGTTGCTGATCTAGGCAAGACCCGAACTTGCCTTACATCTTGACACTTGCAAGTTTAAGGCATCTCGAGCCAGTCGCAACTCAACATCAATCGTCTGAGCGAATGCCGCCGGAGCAAAATCGCGGCGCGGCCCTAGGCTCAAAGAAGAGGGCCTCCATGCTCCCCACATCCTACACCAAGACCAGAGAAGATACTCTCATCACTCGAATTATAGACATTTCCAGCGCATGCAAAAGCCGGTCAGACTAACTGGCAGAACAAGACACGCCTTTCTCGGCGAGCAGCTGCGCCTCCTCCCGGGTCCCTCTACTTGTGCTTTCTGGATTGCAGGTGCCGTGCAGTACAGCATGCGGGACGGCATGCAACTGGTGCCTGGTACATTTGGAAGGCCTCCACATCTTCCGGTGCAGTACAAATTTCCGGATGACGACCTTGCACTCTGCGGACTGATGTGAAGAGTGCGTGCAGGATCTGCGGGCCGCACACATGCTCTGATTTCCACCAGGGCCAGGACGATACAGAACATCAGTGCGGATGATGTACTTCTCCGCCGCCGGGATGCCTGGTGGCAGATTCTCAACGCCCCCAGTTTGACATGACATGAGCATTTCCAAGCAATGCTGCATCGACAAGCTCCGTGCCTTCATGCATCAAGCGATGGTAGAACACCAGCATCCTCTGAGGCATAGGCAGCACGCGAATTGAGCAAGAAGCTCCAAGAAGCGTAGGCTAACACCATCGGACAGTCCTCCCTGATTTCGGAGCCACTTCGGCCAGGACCAGATCTCTGTCGCCTAGAAATGCAGCAAAGAATTCTTTTCTTGCGCGTTTGGTACAGATTTAGTCGTGTTAGAGACAGCCGGGAGCCAATGCACTGAGCCAAGTCTCCGGTCAGCCGGCCAGCATCATCCATCTGCAGCTCTCGCTGCATTTGTTCGTCAGCATAGAGGCGAGTGTGCCCACCTTTTGCTTCAAAGATCGAAACGGCTGGCAGCACCCCACAGGCACAAGATGCACAAGCAGGGCTTACTGGGAATCCGAAGCAACTGTGTTGTGTACCAGTGCGGCACTCCGCCTCCGTGCTGAGCTTAGCTCCGTAAGGCTGTGGCCCCATGGGGACGTATTGAGGAAAAGAACACAGCCTCAGGCTTCTCAAACAAACTCGAAAAATCTGCAGTCTACATAGCTGCTTTACAAAATCACCCCCAGTGCAAGAACACATGTTTGGGCAATACTCCGGCCAGCACCTCGACCCAGCCTGCTACCATCCATCTCCATGAAAGCAACAACGAGCAAAGCTAGTCTTACAAAGGAATGTCTCTTCTTGCAAACAAGGGACTATAGAAGGTACGGCGATTGAAATCGACCACGGTGGTTCCATCCTCAGTCGTGAACTGTAACGGACTGAATCTCAAAAACATAATGGAGCACTTGGGTTTCATGAATTTTGAATCTCCCACAACGCTCTTAACGAACTTCAATTACGCATGCCCTGCCCCTAGCTACAGGGAAACGCGCTCACAGCGAAGAACACTACGCCCACGCTGGCCCGGGCC
Source organism: Symbiodinium sp. clade A Y106 (assembly GCA_003297005.1). Lineage (NCBI taxonomy): Eukaryota > Dinophyceae > Suessiales > Symbiodiniaceae > Symbiodinium > Symbiodinium sp. clade A. Next base: position 26,734 of record BGNK01000742.1, on the reverse strand, counting down.
TGAAAACATGGGAGCAGCAGACTTACAACAGCAAGTATGCCTTGGCATTAATCCACTCTGAAAGCTCTACTCGGTTAGACATTTGAGAACACAGCCTAGCAGTTCGAGGAGCGTACGAAAAATTAGATGCTCGCTTTCAGACCTGCTTGCAAGCATGGCATTTGATGGTTTCGCAGCCGCCTGGCTCCCGCCTGCATACGGATTCCAACCACGAAGAAGCAGAAATCCCATAAGCGCCCGTCCGTGTGGGGACTGAAGTGGCCGCCATCCAGATAGCGCGAAAGCAACAACTTGGGATTCCTCAGTGTCCGGACAAGTTGCCCGGAAAAGGCACGGGCAGTGTATCGGAACTTACCAGCCTGCGGCTTCGGTTGAGTTTGTATCATTACAATTACATCAGTAATTACAGTACTAGCTTCTCACGAAAAAACCTCTTCGTCAAAGGACTTGAAGCTGGCTGGCAAACCTGTGACTTAAAGCTCGCGCCCCAATATTCAACTTTGAATGAAGAGCCAGCCGAGTCTCATCGCATACGGACACCACGTGCCCTCGATGTCGATTTCGAAACGTGGATCGTCTGGGCCAAGCTCAACCTCGACTTCGAACCGGACCACCGGACCCTGTCTTCGCTCTTCGCACAACAGGCTGCCATGAACCGCTCACCTGGTACAGTAGCACCTTGAAAAGCATTGTGACATTGTGAGTTGCGACAAAACTCATAATTCATTCTTGAGCACAGTATCAGTTGAAATAAATGTTGGCCGAAAAGCCTTAGGCTGGACATGAGCAGAAACTCTTCGCCAGATTCGATCTGCCAAGGCCTGATGCGTCACCTGGAGTGCTTGGGCTTGGTAGCGGGGCATGCAAGCTAATGGCGTCTGTGTGGGGCTGTGTCATTGTCATAGTGTGGATTGCGTCCACTTCCAAACTTCTTAAAACTGCACCATCTTTGATACTTTCTACTGGATTCCAGTCCTTGAGAAACCCTCATTACATCCTGAAAGCTGTTCTCCCGGCCTCCACCGTGTGCGCGTTGCGGAAGGAGATGCGTGGCCTCGCTGGATCGTCCTCCTTGGGACTTTCAAGCCCTAACCAACATGAGCTTTGGTTTTTATTCCAACCAAAAGCTAAAGGAAATTAATCCCCCTTCCGCAAAGCCCTTCCGCCGTGCGAAAGGGTGCTTCCGCGCGGTTTTTGGAACCACTTGCTTCCGCAGAACCCTTCCGCAGGGTGTTTTCGCCACATTACACTATCTGTCCTTCCGCGGGTCGTGTTGTAGTCTTTGCGAGACCCGCTTTAGGAAGCCAGAACGTGTCGGGTGAAAGAACTAATTGGGGGATGCATGATAACCCTATTAAAATCCTTATCCCTAAACTCATGTTATCGTTTTGTTTTCTTCTTGTCCTTTTTCCAAGGAATATGCATGCTTTATCTTACAACAACATTGGTGCTCATGGTAGTACTGGTTCCAGTACAAATACTAGTACTGGTACAAGGTACAAGCAGCCGTGGCAGTAGCAGTAGCAGTAGCAGCAGCAGTAGCAGTAGCAGCAGCAGCAGCAGTAGCAGTAGCAGTAGCAGTAGTAGTAGCAGTAGCAGTAGCTGTTTTTGCAGGCGATTTGGAGAGGGTCGCAGGGGTGTGATTTGGTACTCGCCCAAACATGCGCAATCCCACTCAATCCCGCCGCCCTGACAAACCCACCCATTCCCCCTGCTACTCTTCGGCAAGGCATGGCACATCGCAGGGCGGAAATGCCTCCTCTCGGGTGATGGCTGAGTTGTGCTGCATGGTAGTACAACACGAGTACTGAAAATGCCTCCTGTCGTCGGGTGCCGGCTGGATTGAGATTCATCGTAGTACAACACCAGTACTCAAAATGCCTCCTCTCGGGTGATGGCTGGATTGTGCTTCATGGTAGTACAACACGAGTACTGGAAATGCCTCCTTTACTGGAAATGCCCCCTTTCGGGGATTGAGATTCATCGTAGTACAACACTAGTACTGTGGATTGTGCTTCATGGTGGTACAACACGAGTACTGGAATGCCTCCTTTCGGGGGCTGGCTGGATTGTGCTTCATCGTAGTACAACACGAGTACTGGAAAGGCCTCCTTTCGGGTGCCGGCTGGATTGAGATTCATCGTAGTACAGCACTAGTACTGGAAAATTAGGGGGGAGTTTAGTAAAAGGGGGAAGGGATTAATCTGTACAGTCCTTTAGGCTTTCGATCTTGTCTGTGTGTGTTGATGTAGACACCGTATCTTGCAAGTTTAGCTTATGCTCTACAGCCTCTTCATCTTCAGACCTTCCGCGGGACCTTCCGCAGCCACATCGCTTCCGCAAACCCTTCCGCATCCTTCCGCGCCCACAGTCCCAAGCCCATTTCAGGATATCCAAGAGGAATTATTTCCACGTTAAGTGGCGATAGATCTTCCGAAAAAAAAACCGCGGCTCACATGAAACGGGCCTTTCCGATGAGCAAAATCTGAATTTCGTACGTCGTACATTTGAGGGAAACAGTTTTTCGTTGAAGCATTTCGAACTCAAGCCTTCGATATTCTTCCCCCCCTACCCGCGCCCTCCGAAGCACGCCGAACATCTGAATCTGACCCAAGATCGGTTGTCAGTACGAATCGTTAGAGGCGTATCGAGTTCGAGACAAACCTTGTCCGTTTGATCATTGGCTGGCCACTGAGTAACCCTGAACACCAAAGCATAAAACTTCGAAAGCTCGATGCAAGGGTAAACATACATCAGTTGTCACGGCCGGCATTGCCAGCTTTTCTTGCAAACGTTGGTGAGCTCATCTCATAATCCGATCAGGAAATGGGTTAAATGGGCCACAAGGATGTTCAAGCTCTCATCCTTGCGCATCTTTCCAAAGCCCCATATCAAGGCCTGAAACAACAGTCTGTCGGCTTCCTCCAAGTGGCCCAGAATGTCCAGAGTCCCTCAGCGCTGCTGCGCAGGGCATGGCACTCCGTCTCGCTGAGGACACCATCCAGGACGAAAGCGTCACAGCCTGTGCGCAAGGTCTGCTGTGAACTGACCGAAAAAGACCGAGGGTGAATAGGCTTTCGCTGCTGAGGCTTCTCAGTGATAGAAAATCTCCGGGAAAGGCTCCCATTTAGTTTCATGCCCGGTACTCGCCAAAATCGCTTAGTCGACTGCGAAGAAATATCCAAGACTTACTTGTTGAGGTCAGCCTGTTCACTGTTCTAGGAGTTAGGCTTCAGGGTCGGGTTTGTTTACACCTGTTGGGTTTGTAAGGCATTGAGGTGATTAAGGTTCAGGGCTGCATCACACAGCTGCCACTGGGATGAAATCCTGACGCCAATCCGTTTTTCCGGGGTCTTGAAAGCCTTGGGTGTTGACCAGCGAAAGACAGGATTGATTGAATCTTAGCCTGCACTGATCCCGGCAAAACGCATATCGCTAAATCATGATGCCATACCTGGAAGGTGCACTCCGTCACGGCTCGGGCAAAGGAGGCTTGCTACAGCGCAAGCCTCGTTTGCCCGAGAACTGTCACGTGAAGCAAGCCCATGGGAGTTCTTAAGAAGCTGCTTATGCTTGCCTGAGGGCTCACGGGAAATCGACCCGGCAGCTGACTCCGGCAGGGGCGAGCCGTCAAGCCCCGAAATGTCCGTTTCCAGCGGCCGCCAAGACCCCTGCTCTGCCTCTACAGTCAATTTCTTGCAATCCCGCAGGCCTGGGATGTCCCACCTAACCACGGTGCCTTGGCTGCGTGTGCAATTGTACTAGTCCAAGCCTCGCAGCACACCTTCTGTGAATGCTTATGGCTTATGGCTCATTGTGCCTTCCAACATGCACACGCACACACGCACACACGTACACAAGGACACACACGCACACAGACGCACACACACAAACACACGCTGACACACACTGACACACACACACACACACACTGACACACTTAGGCATCCGTCGCGCAGCCACTCATCTGTTTTTTATCAAGCCATGCTTGATGTAATCTTGAAAGCATGAAGCTTTCGGGGTTCCGGAACCAATCAGGACTCAAGGCTCACCAGTCTAATCTGGACACCACAGGGGGCTTGTCCTTTTTTCTAATCTTGGCACCACAGGGGGTTGCCTTTTTAAGTACATGTTTTGTACTTGGTGAGGATTCCAACTGCCACGACGGACCCAGGAATTCCTCATGAGGGCCACCAGCTATCACGAAGACCCAGGTGCACCCCCCCTCTTTAATTCGCAGGTACGTTTCCACGCCCTGTCACTGGTAGTCTTCGTTGGCTGAGGTACCAGTGACGGGCCCTCAGCCGCATCACTTTTCCCTTGCTCCGAAAAATCGAATCCAGAATTCAGGTCGTTTGGTTTGAGGGTTCTGTGGATTCACTCTTAGCAACAGAGGTCCACACACACAGGAAGCCTTGATGGCAAAGCACATCCGTGCTGTCCACACTTAGGCAGGCACACGTAGCTTCAGCTGAAAGCTGCCCTTGGGGCTGACACGGGCCTGTATGGCTGCAGTGCCGAAAGAATGGAAAGGAAAACAACGAAACGCACAAACTGCAAACACTGCCCTGGCAGAAGGGCGGGCGACTGGCTGTGAAGCCGTAAAACGGTAGCAGCAAACTGAACAGGTTGTAGGTTGCGCTTGGCGCATTGCAGTACTTCGTACCGGCAAAAGCAAAAGGAAACGGAAAAAGGACTACGAAAAATTAGGGGTGGCCCACGTTGGGCACTTCAAACCCCGTTCTCGTCTACGACGAATAGGTAGAATAAATGTATGTTGGAGGAATGCGCTGACGGTTCGNAAAATTAGGGGTGGCCCACGTTGGGCACTTCAAACCCCGTTCTCGTCTACGACGAATAGGTAGAATAAATGTATGTTGGAGGAATGCGCTGACGGTTCGCAGGTCTTACAAGCAGCCGCGGCCCCGTAGCGCAAATCCTTTTAGTGTCAAGCCGCTGCAGTTCGCAGGTCTTACCAAGCTGCCGCAGCCCCGCAGTGCTTGACGACCGACAGCTGAACCCAGCCAGGGCGTTTGAGACACTTCAGAGCATGTCGAAAACAGATACCTGATCCTTCGCACAGGGGCGGCTAGCTAATCTTGGCACAGGGGCCGATTTCACTATAAAGGTCTGAATTCATCGGAGCAACTCTGAAATCGTGGTCTGCGGATAGTAAAGCCGGTGGTTCCATCGGATCTGCAAAAAGTCAAGACCTGCAATGAAACCTGGCATGAAGCCAGTAACGAGCAAAACATCGCAACCGAACAAATCGAATGCCGGCACCAGCAATATGCACGGGCTGACCCCGCCGCAGGTAGCACGATAAACGAATATAAGACCCGCTTGCAACTACCTGGATCACACATAGGCATCCATCGCGCAGCCACTCATCTGTTGTTTATCAAGCCATGCTTGATGTAATCTTGAAAGCATGAAGCTTTCGGGGTTCCGGAACCAATCAGGACTCAAGGCTCACCAGTCTAA
>BGNK01000742.1:0-21234 GCA_003297005.1 Symbiodinium sp. clade A Y106 | reverse complement strand
CATCGCGCAGCCACTCATCTGTTGTTTATCAAGCCATGCTTGATGTAATCTTGAAAGCATGAAGCTTTCGGGGTTCCGGAACCAATCAGGACTCAAGGCTCACCAGTCTAATCTGGACAGCACAGGGGGTTGCCCTTTAAGTACATGTTTTGTACTTGTAAGGGGTGAGGATTTCAGCTGCCACGACGGACCCAGGAATTCCTCATGAGGGCCACCAGCTGTCACGAAGACCCAGGTGCACCCTCCCCCTTTAATTCGCAGGTACGTTTCCACGCCCTGTCACTGGTAGTCTTNGGGCCACCAGCTGTCACGAAGACCCAGGTGCACCCTCCCCCTTTAATTCGCAGGTACGTTTCCACGCCCTGTCACTGGTAGTCTTCGTTGGCTGAGGTACCAGTGACGGGCCCTCAGCCGCATCACTTTTCCCCTTCTCCGAAAAATCGAATCCAGAATCCAGGTCGTGTGGTTTGAGGGTTCTGTGGATTCACTCTTAGCAGAGGTCCACACACACACACACACACGCATGCACACACACAGCGCACACACACGCACACGCACGCACGCACGCACGCACGCACGCACGCACGCACACACACACACACCCACTGACACACACAGACACAAACAAACACACGCTGACACACACTGACACACACACTTGCACTTCGACTTATGCATTCATCCGCAGCCTCCGGCTTGTGATCATAATGTATAGAGTCAAGCTCTATGTTCAGAGACGATAGCAGGCCCAGAACCCGGATCTGGCCTAAAGTGCCTCAATATAATCACTGATTCGACTTGCCAGGTTTGTGGCTTAGCCTGTTGGCTAATGCAGGTGCAGGTACGTGGGAGTGATCAGCTCCCATATGAGCCATCAATGAATACAGCCCTTTTTGTTGGACCATCAACTGCATTCATGGGGTGGCCCCCCCCTTCTTTTTTGCATAAAATCTTGAAACAGTTGCCCGGGTTGGAAGCACACACACACACACACACAAAACACACTTCGCTTTAAAGCCTGCGGATGTGCTAGCTGTGGTTCGCCGTCACCTGGTCGAAGCTCTGACGGTTTGCAGCCACGGCTCCAATGTCAACCTCTGCTGGAAGCTCAAAGACTTCAGTAGAGACTTCTGCCTGGCAAATTCGAATCCCTCGCTCTCAAACCTAAACAGCAGGCTGAATTTCATATTGCTGGACTGCAGTAGAAGGCTAGCGGCTAGCACCACAAAAGGGACAGAGGGCAGTGACAAAAACACAAAGTGTCGAATGTGGCACGAAATTGCTCACAGGCATCCATGTGAGAAAGATTCGTCAGCCTTGTCGACAACGTTGGAGATGGGCTTGGAGGCTTTGGCAGCCAGTCGGGGCAGCTCATCCTCCTGGCAAATCTCGTGTTATTGTCCAAGTTGGTGGTAGCGATGCGTGCAGCTGCCTAGACCTCGGTGTCTGCTCTTTCTGGCGGGCTCACTCCATGGCCGCTCTCTGAATATTCATAGCAGGAGCGGGACTGAGTCAGCATGCCAGATTCTCGAACCCAGTCTATTTCAAGAGTTTTGTCAGTCGCGAGAAGCTGCAACGAAACCCTAATAATGGTAAGCTTCCTGGATCTCACTTGCTACTTGTGGTGTGTTTTCTGGTGACGGGTCTTGAGGACGATGGAGCGGACTAGACCGCTGTGGCGCGGTGCGCATTTTCGACTAAACGCGCATTCTCGCCAGTGTCCCCACGCCGCTCCCCCTCGCCGAAGACGCCGAATTCGTCGTAAGACTCTGACCACGGATGGAACATGTTTGGAAACTTCCAGTTGCGTCGGGAAAATCAATGTCCTCAGAAGAGACCGGATCTTGTTCTTGTCTGAAATTCTCTTCAGTCCTTGCAGGGTCGCAATCTCAAGTAATTGCACTAGACTCGAAACGAAGGAACTTGTGACGTTGAATTCGTCTCACTTGCCTGGAAGAGCATTCCTGACTTTCCAGCTGGTAGTTCTCAACGCAAGAAGCATCCTCGGAAGATCTGTTATGGCTTGCCAGGGGCACTGTCGTCACGCGACGTCTTCATAGGTCCACCTCTATACAGTCTTTTGTGCAAGGAACGGGGTGTTACTCAAAATCTGAGGTGGTTTGATGTGCCTGTCCACAAGGCAAACCCTGCCTCCCACTTTTTCTAGTTTTAGCTGGTGGATAGTGTCAGTCTATGTCAGTCTTCCAAGATATCATGCATGATTGGAGCAGAATGTCCTGCGCAGATCCAGAGACCTTTTGTCATTTGTCTCTTGAAAAGTTTTGCAAAACGTCACTCAAGCTGCCAAGAGCAGAGTGCTATACAAAAGCGTCCTGCGCCGGCACGGAACTGATGAGCAAACCCCACCTCAAAAAGTCTCAGCAAGCAATGGATGCGGCTGGCTGCCTCTATCAGCACCATGCCCTGGGCACCGGGCACAGGGTCCAAATCTGGATCGGCTTTCGCCATCCTAAGCTCCCATAAACTGTGCCCGCATCAGTGCGTTAGGGAAGCAGCAACCTAGTACTGTCCGATTTTTAGCGCGCTCATGACACTCGGGTGGAAGCTCACTGTTGTACATTAGCACGATGTCAAAATAATATCAAGCAAAACAATCAACTCTTGCAGCTACTCGAACAGGCACAAAGTCTGCACGCTGGCCAAGCCTGTCTCAAGGGCATGGAGAGCGTCTGCGGCTTCCCGGGCCAAAGGCCCCGATGTTTTTGGGCTCTGTTGGAAAGCCATGAAAACCCGTCCTTGACTCCCAAGAGAATAGGCCGCTAGAAGCATACTATCAACATTCGTACATTCTCGGAGTCAATGACGGCAGCAGAAATCTTTTCTTCAACACAGCCATGAGTCCAGGAGGGTCGACGGACGGAAATCTATCTTTCTCTCCCTTTCTTTCTCTCTCTCTCTGTCTCCCTCTCTCTCTCTCTCCTTTTTTCTGCTGGGCTTAGGGGTCACGTCGTGACCCTCAGGCACTCGGCCCGCCCAACCACACCACGTTGTTATGGAGTGGCCGGCTTTGGGGCTTCAGTGACTGCTGTACTGAACTACGGCTTGCTCCCAGCCTCTGAGTTGCGAGCCCCCTCCCTGAAGGCTACAACACCCCCAACGTGCCTCGTCCCCGCGCCCCTATGGCATTCGCCAGGGGCTCGCAATTTGAGGCATTTCGGTAGAGCTCCCATGTTTTTTCACATGCGGGTTGTTTTCAAAAGTACAATGTCACACAGAAGCACAAGGCCCCAATAGCTCAAAGGATCTTCCCCCGCATGTGGCATGCGATGCTGCCTATAAAACCAGTAAAAAGTGCAGCTCCGGTTGAATTTCCCCCCTATGGTTGGTTCGCTAGGAGGCAAGGCCGTGAATTAGGCGGCAATAGGTGGATCAGACATCGTCGGTTAGCGACGGAGTTGCAGTGAATTGAGAATGCAAGGACAAGACTTCGTCGAGTAGCGACGGTGAATCATGATGAAACNGCCGTGAATTAGGCGGCAATAGGTGGATCAGACATCGTCGGTTAGCGACGGAGTTGCAGTGAATTGAGAATGCAAGGACAAGACTTCGTCGAGTAGCGACGGTGAATCATGATGAAACTTTGCCTCGTAGAGGTGTTATAGTACATGTTGCAAGTCCCCCGGCAGAAGGAAGCAAAAACAGTTCAGGAAGGCTAGCACCGAAACTGAAAACAAGAAGTGTGCTTTTCCACAGCGCTCACTGGTCTTCAGAACTCGACCTGCTTCTTCTTTTTCTTGTGCGTTTTGTCCCTTTTCGCTTTGTCCTTCTTGTGCTTCCCCTTCTTTGCTTTTTTGCTCGTCTCCGTGTCCTGCGTCTCTTTGGTCCCAGCGTCTTCCAGTTGCTTTCCCCTGTTGTCTGTCTTCACGGCTGTCTTGAAAACCTTCTTGGCTTCGGCTAGGAGCTGAGCAACTTTCCACGGGTGCTTCCCACATAGATCCGCAGCTCCTCCTCCATGTTGGGGTTGCGTTCCCCCACCAGTGATACGAGCTTGTCAGCGCGCCTGGCAGTGTCACGCCTCTCGTTGTGCCTTTGTATGCAGCGTTTGTAGTCCTGGGTGTCCCCTTCTGTCAGCTCGTCCCCCAGTCGTGCGGTCAAAGTACTTACGAGCACGCCAGTCATGGTAGACCTTTCTGTCGATCCACCTGTCCAATGGGCTCGGTTCATACAGCAGAGCGAGGCCGCCTTCGGTCTCAAAGCGCACATATTCTGAGAGAGGTCTAGTGTTCCCCCTGTTCACTTGGTCACCCCCGGCTCCTTCGCTCGGCCTTGGGCCTTGAGGCTGTCATCGACGCGGCTGCGTCTCCCCACGGCGGAGGTCACAGGTTCTCCCCGTACTTGTAACACTTCCGGTGGAGACCTTGTGCTTGTAGCACGTGGGGCCACTGTCGTGTGACTTGTGGCAGAAGGGCCCCTGCAGGCAAACTTTGCAGGTTACCCCCATTTCTCGCAAGACTTCTTGCTAGTTTGCGAGCTTAGCAGGTTTCGCTGAAGGGAGCCTCGGGCTTCTTTTCCCTTTCTTTCCTTCGCCCCCCCTGTCGCTGGGGTCCTTTGAAAAGCTCGTCATCGAGGAAGACGTGGTTCAAGTAGGGCGTGGAGATCACCAAGACGAACCACCGTCAAGTAGTATGCTCCGTCCCCCTACTGGCGGGCCACCCCCCGAAGGAGGGCCGCGGTCGGGTTCGGCAGGCGTGGAGACTCAAGCACCGCGGCTCCCCTGGAGGACAAAGCTCCCGGTTAACCGCTTCAAGAGGGCGGTACAGGCCCCCAGGCACAGGTGCAGCACTTGAGCCACAATGGTTACTCTCTCTTTTCTTTCGCCAGGGTAACGGAGTAGAGGATTGCTCCCCTACCCCGCGCGCTAGTGCGCCCCCGACTGTTGCGGGTGGCCATGGAGGCAAAAGGCTTTGTTGGCAGGGTCCCCAGCCGTNTCCCCTACCCCGCGCGCTAGTGCGCCCCCGACTGTTGCGGGTGGCCATGGAGGCAAAAGGCTTTGTTGGCAGGGTCCCCAGCCGTCGAGAGCCAAGTACCTGGTAAAGCGTGATGAGGGCCAACTGGAAACATGCAAGCGTCCGGAAAGAAGGCTCTCTCTCTCTCTCTCTTTCCTTCCCCGGGGCATGAGGAGTGTCTGACTGACTCTCTCTCTCTCTCTCTCGCAAATGGGTATGGGCGAGTCCCGTCGTCTTTTTCATATCTTGGTTTAATCCCCTGATTCCCCTCTGACTCACTGCGCCGGCTGCAACATCTGAGCACATATATAGACTTCACAAGGCCAGGCGTCTCATCGGCGGTGGCTTGGCCATCTTTGGAGGCGTCGGCCGAAGCAGAAATCGCCGCCGCCATGAGCATCAGGCTCTTTGGATACCAGGCGCGACGAAATGGAAGGACTTCTCCAAGATTGCGAAGGAGGAACTGCGTTTGAAGATCACTTCGAAACTATCCATTTGCTGGCACTTTCAAACCTAACCTCCGGCCTGAAATATCCGTGGACCTCTCAGGACCAGCAACTCACGAATTGAGGAGCTCTCACTTACGGAGCTGTTCCTACCGAGGCTAGCGAATTAAACGACTTCAGGGTTCAATCTTTCTCGCATCGACGGTGTGGCAAAAATGCTTGGCTCGCGCATGGCTGAGGGAGCTTGATGTCTGAGGCCAATTGTGTAGGTCCTAGTACAGGAGCTGTGAAGATCAACAAGACAGGCCGCTCTCTTGCAACAGAGCGAGACAGACCGACTCTCTGCAGGCCTCAGTCTCTCGACCCCCCACCCCTCCTTCTCTAGAGTTGCGCATCATTTCCAGCTCGTCTCATGGCGCATCAAAGGCTCAGGATCCAGGAGCAGGTGTCCTGGCTCAGCCTGCAGCAATCGAGACCGAACACCGAGCAAAGCATTCTGCAGCTTCTGAATCCATCTGTTGGACGGACGCCCTACACTGCCTACCCACAGCATCAGCACCTTCCTTGGGCAGAGGCCTTGCTGGGAAAGCTCCATGAGTTTGGCCCACATTGGGTCATCATCTTCTTTCCTCGCGGACAGCAAACCGCGACAAGATTAAAGCAAAGCTTTATGTCTCGTGCCGGACAGACCTGGCCTGAGTCCAACAGCCCCTCACTTAGGGAATACGCACACGCAAAGAGGCAGACTCAGTGCAAAGTTTCAACATACGCATTTCTAGCAAAGTGTAACCAACCAATAATTGCAAACCCACGTCAATCCAAGTTTGATATGTATATACGTATGTATGTATGCATGTATGTGTGCATGTCTGTACACGCACACATCAGGCTGGTATCAACAACAAAACGAACTTCCAAGATCCTGTCGTGGCATTCATTAGGCGTACTCCAGGTTTGCGCACGCTCCGGCTGCATGCATCCCAAATTCACACATCCAGGTTACCGACATAAATGGTTGCCGTCCGTATCCCTATGCCATGCGAGTATGTACGTAACTACAGAGGCATTCTAACTCAGCTTCACATACGTACATACATATATGCATGCATACATCCTATGCCATACAGTATTCCATATGAGATGAAGTACTGAGTGCCTGTAACCGATAAACGAATGTGGTACGCAGCACTTGTTGCATAAGGACTTGTGCAATCGGTTGATTACATAACAACTATACGAATATAACTGCAGTAATACATGTATGATATACACACGTGTATCATGCATTAGAGTCATGCATTAGTTTATACGTGCATGTAAGGCAGCATCTGTCTAAAAGTGTTTGAACATGAGCATTCAAAGGATGCCTGCAGCCAGCAGCTGCCTCTGCCGAGTCCGCCTTTCCTGGGATGCGGCCAATGACGGATTCAGACGTTGTGAGGCATCAGAGTCCTGCAGCATTTCCTGCGAGGACAATACTATGCCGTAACTACATCATGTCAGTGACGAATGTTGAGAAGCTGCGCTTGGCTTTCAGGGCGCGCTTTGCTGCTTTCTTGGCCTCATCGCAAACTTTACACACAAGCTCGGTGGGTCGGGAGGGTCGGCTTCTGTCCCCAACTTGCTTAGGATGTATTGCATTCTTGCTGAAGTTACTAACGGATCGATGCTGCACAAACATCTGAGTCTATAGTTTTTTTCCTCCCATCATTTCGGGTCGACCCTGGCCTTCTTTCTTGCTTTCTTCTCGTCGTTCTTCGCCTCGAGGGGCACTGGCTGCTTCGCACGAAGGTCGCGGGCAGCATTGCAATTATGCTATCACTGCTGCTGCCGTTCTTGCAATTACGATTATTGGTCTTACCATTGTGGCAGCTTGTTACTCTACGAACATCTTCACCTTACATACTCGCCTCAGCCAAGCCCAAGTTTGGCATGGTCATGCAAGTCGGGCGACTAGTTGATCTTAATGCACTTCTCTATGTGACCAACACAATCCGTACACAGGAACCTGTTGAAAGACTGTCGCCAAAGAGACATAAACCGAACAACCTCCATGTTGCCTCCTCCAGTGCCCGCGTCTTGTGGCGCTGGATCCGGCGACGTAGGCCGAGTGCTGCATCGTTCTCCGTGATGAATCGGCAACTGTGGCAGATATTCGTGTGGCGTATGCTCCGACATTGTTTTCTGGGGGGAGCTAGACTCAGATTTTCACGCGTGCGATGTCCAAGGTTCGTGTTCATGGCAAGAACCGCCAACAGGCTAACACTTAGCAGGGGCGGCCGAGAAATGGAATAGGAGGAACTTTGCTGACTCAAGTCCACATGAGGGCCAACCCAGGCACTTGTACGTACCCTGTGGCTTGCCTACCTCACCTGATCTGCCTGTTGCATTGCAAAAGGCAAATGATCTGAGTACAGCACTCCATGACACCGTAGTCCGTGTTGTCACTTCCGGAGCTCACAGACATGACGTCTTCGGCGCCCCTCACCTCCAGAGTCTGGTGCAATGTCGTTGCTGTCATGCAAACCCATACTGCGCGGTCACAGACGTTTGGCAACAGCACGACGACCATGTCACAATCATCCAGGGCATGCCGTGTAATATTCATCTCAAATGTCAGTCTGTCATCGCGCCTGGCTGGATGTCTCTTGGCCGAGTTCTTGTTGAACAGAAACTCAGCTGGATGGCTTCGACGGCTTCCAACTAGTTCAAAGTGGTATGGACGTCTGAGCTTGACTGTGCTCTGACCCTGCGCTTTGCGGACTTTGTTAATGTGAAGCGCGCAAAAAAAGTTCGCGAGGAACAGCTCTGGAAGATGCTTTTCCAGTGTCCTATGTCTGACTGCAGTTGGGTTGCAGTCAGACCTGTCGCGCTTTGGCGTCGTTCCCTCGGGAGAAGCTATCCGCTTGCCTGGCGGCACTGGGACCAAGAACAGCATGCATGCACCCTGCGAAGCACAAGATACCTAGCACACTCTTCAAGCCCTGATGTCTTCAGGGCAGCATTACAGTAAGTTTGCACTGCACCTCGCCGTCAGTGAAGTTCAAAGCGAGAACCAACCCGAACACGAGCTCCAGTTGCCAGAAGTCTTAAAGTCTTAAGTTTCTTCTGAAGTGCCCACCTACAGGTACAGCCAAAACCGGCTCGGTATGGTAGTGACTCTAGTGACCACACAGAACAGCCTTTGGGCGGAGTGGTCTCCTCCTTTTCCACATGTGCTTTTGTCTTTTTGCCTGGGCAAAGTATCAGGCCAAGCAATCCACACAGGCTTCGACTTCGAGGAGGTCTGATCTGCTGCCGGGGGACGCTTTGGGCGATCCTTTTTGGACGCCGAACGCAGGGCCGGCTGGGCTGTGCCTGGAAAGCAAGGACAAACTGCAATGACTGGCAGACTGAACGTCACATGCCAATCCACGGACACAAATGCAAGCATGTAACTCCATGCCACACCGCTGCTCCGTGCACATGCTAGCCTCACCATGGAGATATGTCATACTGTCCTGTGGAATTATGACAAACTCTGTACTTCTGCAGTAGGCCAAACCCTTCGCTGCCAGCATTGCATCCGAGGTGCTCTGTACAGACTTTGTGGCCGACGACGCTGCGCCTGGCACCGCACAGATTCTCAGTAGTTTTGGGACGGCCTGTGTACAACAGCGGAGCAGTGTGCTGTGAGGGTGCGCCACCTAGCCGGCTATAAGCTATAGCTAGCGATGGTGACAAGCTAACATCATGCAAAAGCGGCTCAAAAACGGATGTCACACCGACTATGCTTGCCAACCATTGCTACAAGGTGCCATGTCGGAACAAACTGATCCCCAGAGACATGACCACATATGCCCACCTTTGGCTTTCCTCCTCCTCTTCTTCTTCTTGTCTTTTAGAGCTTGGTTTGTCACATCTGCAGCCATCTCCTTAGTAGAGTCCATGCGCCAACAGCAGGCATCCTGCCGGATCTCCCAGCAGCTCTCAATTTTCAAAAGAGGCCTCCGGCAGAAACAACCAGAACAAAAAGTTCTTGTAGTGACTCCAAATTTCATTCACCGGGCAATGCGCAAATCCTCTATCCCAGAAGCTTTGACTTCTCCACACGGGTTCACCCTCCAGGAAGCCTCTTCCGACGCGCCCCTTCGAGTAGTTTCTTGAGCCGGCTGCTGCAGCCAGCGCCAGTCCCTGCATTGACAACGGCATAAAACAGCCACTCATGGCTGTGCTAGCCATCCCGGTGTGGATCAGCATGTGAAAAAACACGTTGGAGTGAATAGCCACAATCCGACTCAGTTTGCCCGGAAACGCTACGAGGTCCACGACATGTTGAAACGCATGACCTTGCCATGCTTATGACAGAAGCAAACCGATACATGGCTTATAGTAGGACCTGAGCTCCGGGTCATCATGGTCATCCTGCTCCGAGTCCTCGCTGTGGGCTCGCCATCTGGAGGGCTCCCTGGGGAATGCTGCGGGGATGGTGTGGCTGGGCGTCCTTGAGATGAACGATGTTGCAAACATGAGCGTTGATCATCAATGGTCTTGTCTGGACTTGGTTCTTCGCAGAATATTGAGTATTGATTTTCTTTCGTGGGTCTTTCATGCAGCTTTCGTTCGTCGTCGCCGTCGTACCAGTAGTAGTAGTAGTAGTAGTAGTCGTAGTAGTAGCAGCAGCAGCAACAGGAGCAGGAGCAGGAGCAGTAGGAGTAGGAGAAGTAGGAGGAGGAGTAGTAGTAGTAACAGCAGTCGTAGTAGCAGTAGTAATTAGTAGGCGCCCCCCTCCTACCCACGACACTTGCTCCAAACAATCTTAAGAGCACATCCATTAAATGTCGTTATTGGCGGTACTTTCGCATTGTCCTACCACTTTTTGCTATCTCAAAATCCACTTGTCGGCTTTGCAAACTCGAGCTTCGGATTTTGGAAGGGTTCGGGCGTTGGGGGGGGGTATGACGACTCGCTCGCGCGCACGTGCATTTTACTCGGTACTTTCGTAATGTTCTATTGCTGCTTGTTGCCTCAAATATCCAGTTGCCGACTTTGACAGCTTTAGTGCTTGTGATGATGAACATATGGTTTCAGCCGGCAGGTCGTTGGTAGGGGGGGTGTGGCTCGTAGTAGTAGTAGTAGTAGTAGTAGTAGTAGTAGTAGGCGCCCCCCCTACCAACCACCCCTCTTACATACTCTTTTCGCACACATCCGTTTTACTCGGTATTTACAGCACTTTTGTCATGTAGGAACATCTTATGAAGCTTCAAAATTCACTTGCGAGTTTGCAAACTCGAGCTTCCGATTCTGGACTTGCATTTTGGGGGGAGGGGTCGGAAAAAAGGGGAGATGATGACGACATTGTTATGCAGACCCCCCGAACATCATCTCCAGAAGAGCCGTTTTACTCGGTTTTTACAGTACATTCGTGATGTCGGACCATCTCATATAGTCACCAATTGTACTCTGGACTTTGCGAACTCGACATTGGGCTTTGCGAGGGCTTTCGGCGAAAACTCGAAATTGGTTGGGGGGAAGCTTGGTTTTTGCCAGCGGTATTTAAAGTACTTTGGTCATGTCGTAGTCCATTGCTAACCACCGTTCTTTAGCAGCATTGTTGCTTCCGGGGGGGGGTGGGAGGGGGCATGATGACGTACAGGCAGCTTTTCGAACACCACGCACCACTTCAAAAACAAACCCTCCTACGCTGAGGTCTGGGCTTTAAGGGTGTTGGCGAGCCCCTCCCACGTCCAGCTGGCATCATTGTTTTTGATGTCGAAGATGTTGCGCTCCAGGTTTTGGGAGTTTTTAAACCTTCTTGGCAGCGCTTGCGTGTTCCACGGTATTTACAGTGCTTTCGTACTGTCCGACCACCTGTGGTTTGGCAGTTCCTTCGCCGTCGAATTTGCAACTCCAGTTGCTGTCGCAGTTTTGGGGCTTGAGCCTCTGCAACTTCACCGGCCGTGACAGTTGAGGCAAGTGAGCCTCGGGAACTTATGCAGATAGGGAGCTTCAGCCCCTGCATCTGCGACAGTTAAGGCAAGTGAGCATCGGCAACTTCTGCAGCTGTCACAGATAGGGGGCCTGAGCCCTGCATCTTCTGCAGCTGTCATTTTCGTTGATGATGATGATGACGATGGGTTGAGGCGCCAGGTGGTTGGTAGGCGGGGGGGGGTGGCGAGTAGTAGTAGTAGTAGTAGTAGTAGTTGTAGTAGTAGTAGTAGTAGTAGCAGCAGTCGCTTCACTAGTCGCGCAACGGTCGGAGTTGAGGCTGGAGGTCTCAGGTTTGTAAAAAAAGTTCGCGAGCTCAAAAACAGCGACTGCAAGTCGCGGGCCATGGCGTTGAATAGCCGTATTTCTCGGCGGTTCTTCGTGCGAAACCTACCACAATTTGCCCAAGACTGACCCACTGCAAGCGGAAGGGACTGAACTTTTGCTGCAAGACAGATGACATGTTCTATGTTCTAGACAAGTATATTACATAGTGTATGACCATCGACAACTAGTGCTTTCTTCGCCATGCCCCCTCATGAAACTTTCAGGGGAAAACATGGCATTACATATTAGCACCATGCAACTCGTTGTTACAAATGCCAGTCGACCCTCATGCCGATGCGTTTATGTCCTTCCTCATCACTGCCTCAAGCATAACCTCTTGAGATGCTGCTTGTATCTAAGCAGCGAGGGCGACGAGTCAGATTCCTCCCTCTCCTGCTCGCATCAACTGCGAAACATGCTGTCCACGAGCCGAGCATAGTAACCTTTTTAGTCCTTCTCTTTGAAGTCTGACAGCTTGCTCTGTGGCTGCGTCTTTGGCCTACAGGGCAAACGCAAGCACATCATCTGCAAATCCGGAAGACCCACAAATTAGTAGCATCATACGGTCCATTTTCGGCTCTCGTTTGTCTTGGACTTGTTCCAAGATGTTGACAAGTAAGCAGCTCTCTTGATTCTCGCAACTGGCTGACAGAATGCATCTTACGCACTGCACGTGGTCACCATCATGAACAAGATGCCACCTTTTCGTCATCGCTCGAAGTTCTGACAAGGTGCCTCCCAGAATCTGCGAAGTCATCTGACACGTCAACCTGAACACGAGTGCCCTTTTCCACGAGCTGAGTGCAATGCAGCCAACTGTACCACAGGCAGTGCCTTCGTCCGGAAAACGTTGAATGGCCGCTCTTCGGCTCCAGTGTCCAGAAACGCACCGTCCTGGCAAGGAAGCTTGGACTGCGTTCTAGGGTCTCGTTTCTGCATATGCACGCAATCTCGAAATGCCATCGTTGATTGCACTTAACGGGTTGCAATGGCTTGCCCCTATGGTCTGCTCTGCAGCTCGACCTTGCCTACCGTGCAGTGATGCGGCTGCAAGCTCTGAAACTCCGGTGGTGTGCACACTCTGGCCTGTGCAGCAGGCTTGCTCCAAGCTTTTGGGCGAGCACCCCGCTCTCTCCTCAGCACGTTTTGATGCAGTGTTACTTCTGAGGGTGATACGGAACGAGCGCTTTAGCCGCGCCCCGCTTTCCTATCCACAAGCTGCAATAAGGCCAACCAAGTGACGCTGGAGCATCTTTCCAATCATCTGTAGATTCGAATTCAACCGCCTGCTCAGCAGATGCTCCGATGTGAACGGTATGCTACTCAATGTGCACCTGCTTTTGTGGTGCGCTTCCTTCCGTCATCTTGTTTGCTCCCTTCAACAGCGGTGAGGCTCTGCGCACCTGCCGCATCAAAGCCCGCAACGCCCCTCACATCTGCAGCCTTGTGCAATGTTTGATCGTGTCCAGTGCCGGAGGGAACTAATCCTGACGAGGCTCTTCTGGACTCTTGGTCTTGTCGCGCTTCTTCTTGGGCGTTCTTGCTTCCTGCACGGCTCTGTGCGAGCAGGGGACAGGTGGACACGGCTTCAAAGGGGCGCAGGAGATACCGAGAACGGTTCACACAAACTCTCTGTAGCCCCCGACCTCCGGGGCTTCCTCCATGTCACCAGCTGCTCTTTTCTCCCTCCTCGATGTGCTGCTTACTTCTTCTCGATTCACACTCTTGGCCTTCTCCACGACTCCTCGCCTTCGGCTCTTTGCAGCCTCCTGCCGCTCCATCAAGTCCGCAACCCTGGCCTCCATGTTGTCCTCACAATTGCGGATTCGAAGTCACTGGCATGGTAAACACTGCAAGTGCGAGTCGTGACATGGTCTTGGGAGGTGCTGACAAGCTTTGCCGAAGCCCTCCCCATCCCAAACTTTCTGCAAAACAACTAATCACTCTGCATGGCTACGCGTACTTGGCATCCCATTATGTGTGGCAGCCTCGGTCGAGTCAAGCACTTGAGACCAAAGCTTCACCAATACATGGTGGGGGGAAGGTCGTAAGGTCGTGCCTGCTTGTCCGGCGAACTGGGCCTCTTGGACGAAGTGGCTTTGATAGCTTTGATAGCCCCCTGCCCCTCATCTCCAGGCTTCATCTTGGACGTTCTCTCCTCGACACAGGATCTCAAATTCGTGGCGCTGCAGCTGATAGCCAAACTTTGAAGGACCGTCGCAGCCTCCAGGGCTTCCTTTTCGACATCTTCGTCTACCGGCGTAGCTTTCTCCGACACCTCCCGACCAAACGAGGCGGTCTGTCATTGAATGTCCGTGCGTCCAGCTGTCCCTGCTTCTCGTTGGGTTACCACCGTCTCACTGAAGGCCACTTGAACGGAAGCAGATCATGTGGCTCGCCAAGATGAGCTCAAGTGCCAATCCACGTGTAGTTGTTTCATCATGCAAGTTCAAGCAGCAAGATCGGTTCCGCCTCCTGCTGGTTTGCTATGCCAAATCTTCGGCCTTTTTCATGTTAGGCCTGGTTTGACTGCTGCTGGGGCAAGCGTGCCTTTGCTGCGCTTTGAAAATGTAATGTCTGCTTGTGTCTACCGTTAGGGTGTTTTCTGGGTTTCTCACCGCTTGCCGAGAGGTGGGTCACGCTGTCGAGTCAGCCCCGGAAGGACGAAGGTTATTTGCACTTATCTGTCCCAGCCAATTACCTTGTTGCAAAGCTTTAGTCAGCAACTGCGGGCGATTACAAGCTACAATCATGTGCTCTCCAGCCTCGCCCTGTCCTTCATGGTCCTGTGTCCATCCCACACTTCGTGCGCTATAAGATAAATTCAGTTAAATATGATTCTGGGTATAGGGCAATATAGGGCCCCACTGTATACATGCCCTATACTTTACAGCAGCATGTTCTTCCGCCCTCGCATGAATGTCATGCACATGACATGGTGACATGGCTGGCTCAGCCTTGTGGCTCGTCCGTCGATTCATGTCACCCTCGGGGCCTCTGCGGCTGCTGACTTGAGGAGCACAGACCTGCGTGCCTGAAGGTGCCCGCAGCTGGAGGGGAGGGTTGCCAAGAGTGTCTAGCAGTGTAGCGAGGACATCAGCATATTGGCCTCGTCCAGCTTCTTCTGAAGGATTGCTGTTTTGCTGACCTCTGTAAATCGAAGCGGCTTCCGGCTGCTTGGCTGAGCAGCACAGCGACGTGCAGATCACGTACAGCAGCGACTGGACATTCATGGGCGCCCCTGCTACCCCACAAGGATCCACGGGTTTGGGGTTCAGGGTTCAGGGCTTGGGGTTGAGGGTTGAGGGTACAGAACTTCGGGTTTACAGTAAGGTTCAGGGTTTACGCTCTAGCAACTCGGACAAGAGGTTCAGGGTTTTGGGTTCGGGGTTCTCTGTTCCGTTCTTTAGTCGTGGATGGGGCTGAGGTCGCTGCTGTGGCTGAGCTTGCAGAGCTTGCCGTTACGGGCTGTGCTTCTGCAGGGCTGGCTGCCTTGCTGGCCTGGCCATGTAGGGACACATCGCAGCATTGCACTTCTTACAGCTGCTCGATCTGCATAAATGCGGCAAAATGAGACTTACTGATATTTCCGACTGCCTTCGCCTCCTTCAACTTCTTCTGCAGAGTTGCGGACTTGTTGCTGACCTACGACGCTGGGGACACACACAGACACACACACACACACACACTCTTACGCGTTCCAGGGGTGAAGTGACACTCTGTGAGACTGCATTCGATCATATTTGCAGTATTTGAATCCTGCCCGCCCCCCCACCCGTGCTCTCTGGAACATCCCAACCTTTGCCTTGTATTGAAGCATGCATTAGATGCCATCGCTATCGTAAGGACCTCCATCCACCACTCACCCGACATCTCTCCCGGTGAACCGCTACGATGCGCAAAGAGCTACCATGTCTTTCTTTTGCGCCCACCGTGCCGGAGAGATTTCCAGAGACAATAAGATTTTGTGTCAAATTCGATAGAAGAGCCAAAAGACGGAGGAACAAGTGCGGCTCGACTGGTTGTTGGTACTTGAAAGCTTATGGCTACCAGAGTTTCTCCGCTTCCGAGGCCATGCTCGCATATCTAACGAACGTCAGGGCAACTGCAACTTGTGCTTGCGAAAGTGCTTCTGGCATAATGTCAGCTGTTCGGATTTCTTGCCTCCCGCCTGGCTCGGACGAAGCAAGCACAGCAGGGTGCGTGTAGAAAGGGCTAACTGCTAACGACTTTCATAATCCGTGAAACACAGCTTTAGCGTGTAGCACAGTGCAGCTGAAAAGCGATTAAATTAACACGCGCAAACACACACACACACTCTTCCAAGCTACGAGCTGCCCACCAGCAACTCCTGGGTAGTGCTTATCAATACAGTATCGACTTCTGCAACTGAAGAGTGCCAGGCGAGGACTCGGGCTCCAACAGACCACAACCAAACGGGTTTTGCAGGGTATTTCAGGACTTCAAGCCTTTCCGGAAACAACGCCACAACGAGTGGTGGAGAGGCCAGAATCGTCACGGAAACATTTACTATATTCCGGTCTGAAAAAACAAAGTTACATGGCGTGTGAAAATGCCAAATCCGTAGCCCTTCTGCCTCCTTTGCTTTGTCCAGCTTTCGTTGCAGAGTGGCCGATTTGCTTGCCTGTCACGAATAGCTTGCAAGCTACGACCATGCAAGTATGAGGAACATGTCTTGTGCGGAAGCATTGAAGATTCAAGAGATCTAAGTCTTTCGGTGTGCATGTCGACGGTGTTGCGGCGATGTGGGTGGCTGGATTGCTCTCCTCCTGCGCTTCGACTTCGTCTCTGTTTGCAACATCTGGTGATCTCCATGGCGTAGGATGGCGTAGGCAAGAACTCGCTAGAATCAATCCTCTTTGTTGTCCACAAGCGTGCAGCAGCCGCACATGCAACGTGTCTGCCTCCTTGACTGCCTCCAACTTCTTCTCGAAAGAACCATCCTTGGATGCACAGAACATCATGAACATCGTAACTTGCTCCATGACTGTCGGTCCGCATGGCACTGGCAGAAACTCCACTAGGAAAATGGTCGATTCAAGCTTCTGCCAACAATTTCTTCAGCGGAGATGCTGCCACTGGAGGCTCCGGCAGCTCTACACCAGAAGGTAGACGAAAGGGCTCCTTTCCAGGATGCAACGAAAAAGAGCTGTTGTAGCAAGTGCCAGAGCCGATGACGAAGGCCCCGGCTGCCTCCGTGGTGGGCAAACTTTGCTGTGCTGCTGGCGTCACCGCTGGCACGACAGGCGCTGCAGATGCCTCTAAATTGTTGCAGGAGTGCCGCTATAGACTCCGCTTTGTCGTTTCAGGAGGGTCTAGCGACTGGGATTCACCAACTAACTCAACGGTAGTGGCTTCGGGGCGTGCATATAAAAAAGCGAGATGGTTGAAGCCAAGGTTGCTCATGGAAGCAGCAGCATGCCGGCTGATGCGCGAAGTCGGGTGCTTCTTAAGACGTGCGAACTTGAAACCAGCTGACCGAATACAGCATGCCATATCGCAGCGAAGCCGCTGGCGTTGGGGAGTCGGAAGGCTGCGTCAGCAGTGTGGGTGCCGGTGGCTGCTGGTCGGAAGTGTCCAGTGTTTGGACGACCTGGCATCTGCCAAAAGCTGGCACATTGGCTCGCGAGACCCTTCGCAAATATTCTACCCAGAATAGCCGATCGCATAAAGGCTGTGCAAAACTCGATGTTGTGGAGGGGGACACGAGGTGGGAGAGGGCCGGGTACGGCACTGTGGCCGAACTGATTACCGAGCATAGGGCTCGTGTATTCAGCGACTGTAAGACGAGCGGGACGCCGAGCCACAGCCACGAACACGTTGGGAAGTAGCTGCAGAAAGGAGTGGTTATTTCCAGCCTCCAGCTCTCGCAAGGTTGCCACTGCCGCGAGCGCACTAGAGGCTGAGGCAGGCTCCTTGCGCGAGTTCCACAGCACAGAGTCTGTCAGACAACCACCAGCGGGCTGTTTGTGATGATGCTTGAGACAACAAGCACTCTGGCGATAGGTCTTTCAGGTTGTTGACAGTGCTGCAATGCAGAATCGATCATGGATGTTGGGCAGGGCAGGTGGGGTGCAAACACGCCTAACGAAAGATCGATGTCCGGCCTTTGGGATGACTTCGGCCGCTTCTGACTGCGGCGGTGACAGCTCCTTGGCGTCTTGACAGCACTTCATAGCGTATCCGCAACAGTACTCCAGCAACGCTCTCGTGGATGGAAGCATCCGGTATGCACAGTAGGATAATATGCTTTCTTGAACGAAGGTTGTCTCAACAGGTACCGCAAGATCCTGCTGTTGCCAAGCTCTCGGAATCATCCCATGCATGCATGAAATTCATGAACCGACGCCGGACAAAGTTCTATGGAAAACATAAAATTGGGTGCCTGTGCCTGCCCTTCTCGTGCCACGGCCGGGGTGGTGGGCAACGCCTTATTGGTCGAGGCGATGACCTGTGCCAACAGCTTGTCTCTTGGAGCTTGGCTGCAAATGCGCACGAAGCACGCCACGCCGTGGCACCTGCGTCTGCGATGGCGGCACTGGCTGGCTGTCGACAGGAGCTGCAGGCCCCTGCGCATCGAGCGACAAGCACTTGTAGCTGTGACAGAAGAAGCGTCGTGAGAGATGTCACATCTCCATCCCTGCCTCCTTTGCTTCTCGTCCCTCCTGCTTCCGTGAGGGAAGGAACCACCGGGCCAATGCCGAAAGCACAGCGCCCTTGGTAGAAGAATCGCGAGGGATTCCAAAGGATCAGGATGTGAACCTAAGAGCTCCGATCAAGTTGGTGCTTCGAGGTGTACTGAAGATGAAGGTAAACGAATCATGACTTTCCTAACTAGTCTCCGCACAAAAAACTCAAACCTACGCTCCAGCACCCCTAATGAGCCCCAATTGAGCCCATATGTCGAAGCGTCATCTGGTTCCTATTGAGCCAACAGACAACCAGGCAGATTCCAAGCCAAGAGACGAACATCTCTTTGAAGCTGATGACACGGCAGTGGCCACAGGCTGACGGCTTGCATGGAGTTGTTCTTGCAAGCGTGTCGCAAGTCGAGCCCGAAGGCACTGATGCAAAAGGACACTGCTGATAGATGGACTCCGTGACAGGTGCACAGGCTGTGCCAATGGCCCGAATGCTTAAAACTTTCGTTTGAGTTCATGCTGCATGGCTGCAAGTACAACGCCAGCGCCACTCGGGAACTGACATGAACCGACGCTGGCGGCAGAAGATTTTGCAGTTTCACAAATGAGCTGCAGGAGCGCCCTTCACTCAAATCCCGAAGGTCAAAGCAATCTCACAAGGAACATCATGGAGTCCCCTGTCCGATAGCGTTCACATCTCACGGGGCGCACCCCCTTCTTCGACGAAAGGTTGAATGTCGGCAGCTGGATGTGCAGCTTGTCGTTGTCCAGGCTGGCAGATGCATCCGGTCTCGCGTTACTAACTTTCGAGGGTACTGCAAGTGAGGTCTGCGCAAGGATGGTAACTTGGTGCAAGTATCACTCCTCAGATTCATGTGCTAGTTACAAAACATGCCCCTGACGAAGATCACGAATGTGTCAGCTGCTCTTCACAAAAACTTTCGGCTGCGGCCGCTTGTCACGATCTGAATATGCTCTATATAGGCTAGAAAGTGCCTGGAAGCCATACCGTCAGCAAATCGTCAAGATTCGGGTGCTCTGTCTGTCCGGGACTGATTGACGGAAAGCTACCCGAGCGCATGCATCTATAGCATGGCATCGTCACACTGCTCGCCCCACCACATCGGGAGCTTCAGATCGGATCCCGCAGTATCGTTGTCAGACGCCGTCGCCCTAAGTGGTGAGTGTGACTTCCATCCTCTGCCTGTCCGGCACCCGTTTGCTACCCGTGTTGACCTATACCCACAATCACGTGGTGGCACGGGAGACGGTGAGGACAATAATGACGAAACGGTTGCGAAAATACGGATGATGGGGAGGGCGATAAAAGGACATTGCGGGTCTCGATGATGATGAGGAGCTTGGTCATGACCACAGCCGCAGCGATGGTGCCGACAACGGTTTCGCAGCGATGATGATGATGATGCTGGTGGTGGTGGTGGTGGTGACCATCATGATTACTATCATCACCATCAACAACATCATACCGACTGAACAGACCCCGGACGGGCCTGCCGGAAGTTTCCAAGCGCAGTTGTAAACTTCGGCCTCCAGACAACCTCAGCAAAGCAATGGCCGCTCTTGCCTGCGACCCGAAGTTGGTTTCCTTACCTGCGTAGAGTCAAGGTTGGACACAGCGGGATAGCGGGGACATCACCCGCATGATATCCAAGACAGCAAACAACCTGGTGGGTTTAAGCAAGGTCTACTCAATAAGAAGAAGAAACCTTGCGATGGCCGCAAGCTCAACATCTTCGCCCAGCTATTCTCGGAACACCCAAGACAGGAACGTGAAGTTCGGCCTGCGCTTTTCCCGCAGTCGCAGGCAGGGGCTCGGTATCCAGCTGTGTCGCGATCGCAGGCCGGGCCTGAGCCTTAAGAGTCAAGGAGAACACGAAAAGAATTCTACGGATCAAGGTTCCTTTGTCGGTGTCCTGAAAAGCGGCTTCGCGCCAGAATCAAGGAGCCCTACAATGTGTGTGCAGACAGGAGCCTTCACAGGATCCTGCCTACGTGAGGCGTCGCGACTGCCCTAGCGAGAAATGACCGTTGGAGGGCAGGCTTTTTACATTGCTCATGAATCTAGTCGTGATTGGCTTTTAAGCAAGCAAACGGGCACATTGCATGGCACGGGCTAAATAGCCTGGTTCAACCAACAGTCCCTGCTCGCAGGACCTCCCTCAAAAACAATCCAACCCCTTCAGTTTTCTTATGGTCGCCGTTGTGCACATCAGCCCTTGGATCAAGTTCTGCTGCGGAGGTGGCAAAAAAGGTCGGCTCGAACGGATGCCTCAGAAGAGCTCTCTTCTGAAGTCCAAAGATGGCCAAGCGAGAACTGCAGTTTCGGGACGGCTGCAGGTCACTAAGCACGGACAGATATAACGTGCAACACTGAAGCGCCTAAAGCGCCACAGCGTTTAGCTTCAAGCCGCCAATGGAGGTTGCCCAACACTTCAAGCAGATGTAAAGCCTTCGACACAATGCTTGATATCTTCCGTCTTACGCTCCTTCTAGGGAAGGCAGTGTTGTGGCATCGGCTGGCAGAAAGCAGTCGCAATCGTCGCACTGCATGAGTGTAGAGTCGAAGCTACCGATGCTACTTGTAGCGATGCTCTTCTTGCTAGAACTAGCGGCAGCTTCTCGAAAAACTCAAATGACCCTGAGCATCGCATATTGATTACAATCAATATTTGGGATGGTTTTTGTGTTGATATTGATTTTCGTGGTTTGTGTTGATATAACCATGCAATATTCGCCATATTGATATTTTTCTGTGTTGTATTGAAAACCCATATTGATTCTGTATATTGATTTTTATGCTGCCCCAAGAATGTTTTCATATTGATTATGGTCTGTCCGTTTTTG
>BGNK01000741.1:188542-198542 GCA_003297005.1 Symbiodinium sp. clade A Y106 | reverse complement strand
CGCTGTTGCTGCGAGCTTCTGTGATATCGCACACTGCTGCATAGTCCCATCCTGCGACGTAGCTTGCAATGCTTTACTATTTCTATGTATTTGCATTTCCTGCGCCTCTTCGGCTGACTGCCTACTTTTAACCGTGACAACGGACACTGCAACCATACGACGGCGGCTGTTATGGCGATAACTACGGAAGTCGTGATGGGGATGTTGATGGTGATGAAGATAAGGGTGATCTTCTGACATGTGGCGTGGACAACGATGATGATGATCGCGAAGATGAGGAGACTAGCCAGAGGTATCGTGAACAAGTCTGTGCATAGTTTCATCAAGCCGGCTTGCTTCACGAGTAGCGGTGATTGCCAGGAGAATGGACACGATATGGATTGGGGTTACGGAGGTACTGGTATTGGTATTGGTATCTTTGTTTTGTCATCATTCCGAAGTAAGCCCTGATCAAGATGGTTGCTTCAGCAACAGCCCTTAAGGCACAGTGCGGTGAGGCATATGTGGGTAGTTGTCAAAATTATGGTCCCGTCCCTGGGTACCCAAAAGGGGGACCATAACTTTGACAACCACCCATGTAGTACATCCTGCTTCGGCCTGGGGACCCCGGACATTTCGCCTGGGCTTGGGAGTTGTAGGGATTTGGGAGTTTTGGGTTTGACTAGTAGGGTTTTTAGGGTTTAGGGGTTTCGGGGGGGTTTCGGGGGTTTCGGGTTTTCGGGTTTTAAGGTCTTCGGGTTTGGGGGTGTTAAACCCTAAACCCTAAACCGGGTTTAGGGCCAGGGGGTGGAGGCCTTTCGGTCCAGGGTGGGGGGGCTTCGGGGTCCGAACACCAGGGCGAAACTTACCTGGGTTTAGGGTTTAGGGGTTTAGGGTTTAGGGTTTAGGGTTTAGGAGTTTAGGGTTTAGGGTTTAGGGGTTTAGGGTTCCCAGAGAGCCCTTAATCCCTTTAACTAAGGAGTATGGCTTAAGGTATATAGAGCTTCGTAGTATGATTGAAGCTATATTCCTTTATTAAGGGGTATTGGGCTCTCTGGGTTTAGTTGCTTACCTGGTCGAGAGGAACATGTATAACCGAGAACTGCTCGATTTCGGACTCTCGTGGACTCAGAGGATCAGGGGACTTAGTAAGTGGGCGAGTAGGGAGGGTAGCTTCAGGTATATCTATGACCCTGCTTAAGGCCATTATGAACCCTAAACCCAATCGCTAGGTAGGTACTGTAGGGGCTTTAATGATTGAAATAGGGTTTGGGGGTATATAACACTATAAGTATAATCAGGAACCCCCACCCAGGCCGACCCAAGTCATTCTAATCAATCAGGGCCAGAAGCCCCAAGCAAAACTCCAGTCTGTGGAGTGCTCCGAGACTTCAGAGCCCGTTGCTTAAGCATCGGTTTAGGTTTAGGGTTTAGGGTTTAGTGTGCGCATGTCGTTCTTCGGGTGTCGGGCTCACTGTGCCCTATGGAGGGATCTCGAAGTCTCTGTTTAGAAGATGCTCTGCGAAGCCCTCGTCCGGGGCCGCGCCGCAATAGTTGAGAGTGACCACCAGAAACCCTATAGACCCTGAACTCCAAACCCTAGAAACAGATAAATCGCTTGGAGGAGTCAAAAATTGTCAGTACATGTTAAGGTCAAAGCAAGATAAAGAAAGAGCAAAGAGACCAACTAGACTGAGAACGGCAATGGCATCAGCAAGAGTAGCAAACGGCACATTCTAGCAGTTTCGGAAACATTGCGCATGCGCTATTCTCGCAACGCATATAAGCAGCAATGAGAGAGCATTCTGGCTAAGAGCATTGGCTGGCAACGCCGCAACCACAACCCCAAACCCCAAACCCTAAATCACCAACATGTTCATGGCGATCCCTTCTGAGCCCCTAAACATCAAGCCGCGGCCTTCGCCGTCATCATCGCCATCGTCGCAATTGATATAGGGGCCTTAACAATTAGAAAAGGGTTTGGGGGCCCATCATACCATAATGATAATGAGGAACCCCCCGAAATAGTATTGGTAACTATGTAGGCCCCTGCATTATTCAGCGGTTACCAGGGCCTGCAGGACGAGGGGAACACTTTCACCAGGTTTACGGAGAAAAAGCACGATGTGAAGGTGTTGTTTCAGAGGTGCGTTCGCTTCGTAGCTGCACGGAGGTACGGCTGAAATCCTGAAGAATATAGGGGCCGTAATAATTACCTATACTATTTTAGGGGTTCCTTATGAAATTCATAGTATAATGGGGCCCCAAAACCCTATTTAAATTATTAAGGCCCCTATATTGTGTTTAGAGTAGAAGTATTTGCAGCAGCATTCAGAATTAGCGACATGAAGACCTACTGGGGTTCAGGGATTCCCTGATTCGAGCTTCTGGCTTCGTGCATCATGCATGCTGTGTTATGAACTTCTGCCATAGTCATTAGCTCCTTGTTATGCCTATTTGTTGTCAGTATGATGATTGACATTACCGCCCTTGCTAGCAGTCGCTTACAAAGAGCCTTGGTTGAGGATCGGTCGTAATATGGCTGTGTATCTCCGCACCAGGGGCCGCATACCCTAAAACACAAGTGCAAAGACATCCAGACCCCAGAAGTACTAGCAGTGTCTCATTCGAGGGTCATTAGCAATGAGATTCGGGCACAAATCTGTTCGAATGCTTCAGGCCCTTATAACCCTCTAAGACCCTATAAATCCCTGTTAATACCCCTGTAATCCCCACCCAATAAACCCCCAGCAGAATCCTATTCAATCATAGAGCCATATACTCTGAACCTCTAAACCCTAAACCCGAAGCCCTGAATCCTAAGCCCCAAACCCTAGGCCTTAAACCCGAAGCCCTGAACCCTAAACCCTAAACCCTAAACCCTATGCACTCTTCAAGTCCTGGGGAGCGCCTAGAAGGGGAGATCGTGAGTCTGCGGTTCGGGGTTAGGGTTTAGGGTTTAGGGTTTAGGGTTAAGGGTTAAGGGTTTAGGGTTTAGGGTTCAGGGTTCAGGGTTTAGGGTTTAGGGTTTAGGGTTCAGTTAGGGTTTAGGGTTTAGGGTTTAAGGGCTTAGGGGTTGAGGGTTTTTTGTTCAGGGGTTTAGGGGTTTAGGGTTCAGGGCTTGGGGTTTGAGTTTAGGATTCAGCGTCTTCCGCCGCGCAGGTTGCGATGTGAGGGTTTAAGAAATGGGGGTGCTGTATTTTGGGGGTCCTTGCAATGAGGATCCGATTGTTCATTATAAAACCCACAGAGCCCAATACCCCTTAATTAAGGAATATGGCATAAATTATACAGGGCTTCATATGATGATTTAAGCTATACTCCTTAATTAAGGGGTATTGGGCTCTCTGGGTAGGTCTAGATGAGGGTGCCTTGTTTCCACGTTCTGGGGATCTCATGTTGTGGAGCTCCGGGTTTAGGGTTTACGTTTTATGCCGGAGCTTGCGGACACATTCCCCGAATTCGGAGCGAATCTCGGTTCGGGCTTTGTGGGTTAAGGACCCTAAGCCTCAAAGCAGCAAGCCCTGAGTCGAAAAATCTCAGACTGAATCCTAGGATTGGAGCCACAATCGAGCCGGCCAACATGATCACGGGAATTCGACTGGCCTGGATCTTGCCGTGAAGGGTTTCGGGTTTGTCCTTGAAGATTGAGGGTTGGAGGTCGAGGGTGCTGGGGAGTACCCAAAGATCCCAATACCCCTTAATTAAGGACTATTTCTTAAATTATAGGGGGCTTCATATCATGATTTAGGGTATATTCCTTAATTAAGGGGTCTTGGGTTCTCTGGGTGGTGGATTTGCTTCGGATTGTATGACCTAGGTTGTGCAGGTAAAACATCGAATTTAATGACGAGAAGTGGAGCATCATTCAGGAAACTCTAACAAACAGGCGATGTAGAGCTGCAGCAAGCCTCTGTGTCGCGTTGCCCAAACCCCAGCTCTTCGACAGCACGCTGCATCTGCAAGCCTGCATATGGTTGGCCTCAAGTCAATATCACTGTTTGTAGTGCTATTGCTACTGCTGCTACCACCACCAACACGACGATGGTACTAGTACTACTGCTAGTACTACTAGTGCTACTACTACTACTACTACTACTACTACTACACTACTACTACTACTGCTACTACTACTACTACTACTACTAGTACTGCTCGTGCTGCTAGTGCTACCAGTACAACTAGTACTACTAGTACTGCTAGTACTGCTAGGGCTGCTAGTACTGCTAGTACTGCTAGTGCTGCGAGTGCTGCTAGTACTAGTACCCACGACTACTACTATTATTATCATTACTACTACTACTACTTCTTCTTCTCCTCCTTCTCTGACTTCTGCTGCTCCTGCTGCTGCTGCTGCTATCCAGTGTCCATGTACTTGGGCTGAGGCTTAGCTGGGGCCCGCAGACATTTTCTGAGTGTTCCCTTACCCCAGATCGCCAGAATTTGCCGGTAGCGCAGAGGCGTTTCATTCTTGCACAGAAATGCTGTTCGAGGGAAGACGATTCATAATACCCCTGGCATATCGGATTTAGGACCCTAGACCCGAAACCGTTTACATCGAGCGACTGCGGGTGTACATGGAGGTTGAGCCTTACAAGCTTGAGTTCCTCGTCGTGCCCTGATGGGATTGGAACATAGGATCTGGGGTTTACATTGGGAGTTGGGGAAGTAGCATATTAGAATAGGGTTCCTTTAACGGGGTCTACAAAGGTTACTATAAGGGCTGCTATAAGGGTTGTATATAGGGGCCTTAATAATTACCAATACTATTTTGGGGGTTCCTTATCAAATATAGGTATATTGGGCCCCCAAAACCCTATTCTAATTATTCAGGCTCCTATATTAGCTGTTATTAGCTCAGGTGGACAAGCTCTCTGGCCCTCGTGCGGCCGGAGTGATACGCCTGGAGGCCTCAGCAGTGGTGGTCGTGTTGCTAGCTTTAGGGTTGTAGGTTCAGGACCCAGAGGGCCCAATACCCCTAGATTAAGGAATTCGCTTAAATCATAATGTGAAGCCCCATATAATTTGAGCCATATTCGGGTATTGGGCTCTCTGGGGACCGTAGTGGCTGTAGGTTTAGGGGTGTAGGTATGGGGGTTTACAGCTTAGGGTCCAGGGCTTATATATAGTTGCGTCACGCTACACCGGGGATTCTGAGTCTGCCCACGGACACATCGGGGAGGTTTGACCCCTAAACTTCCTCAAGGGCGAGATCCGATGTGACCTTGGCTGCCGGGAGGTTTGGTTTGCCAACTACGAGGACAGCAACGCCGTGCAAGCCCTGAAGAAGAGTGTGGAGAAGCCTCCATCTCAGCAAGTACTTTGGGTGCCTAAGTAATTCAGGGGCCTTAATCATTACAATAAGGGCTTTGTGGGATAATGGTTGTAGTGAAATGATACAGGGACCTTACGGGGATACTCGGGGATACTATCAGTAGTCATTGTTCAACCCCTATATTGCGGGATCCCACTTTTGGATCTGAGTATTGGCATCCTCCCCCAAAGCTCTCCCTAAACCCTAAGACCTAAGCCGTCCCTGCCCTATCTGTCAAGGCCTCTCTATGAGGGGGCTGGAGGGTTTAGGGGTCGCAGGGTTGACAGGCCTCTGGATCAAGGGTTTGATTGGTGGCTATTTAGCACTGATGCAGGGTTTAGGGTTCTGAGGTAGAGTGTCGTTTTCGTTTCGGTGTCAGGGTCCAGGTTTAAAGGATTTTGGGGTTTAGGATTTTTGGGCCATTGTTTCTGATTATTCGTACTCAAAAGACCATGCTCACGACATACTACCATTACCGCACCTCCACCACCACCACCACCACCACCACCACCACCACCACGACGAGACGAGGACGATCAGCCATTCTTGCGAATCATGTTGGCAAGGGACAGGCCTAAACCCTAAAACAAAGTGGCCTGGACTTTCTCAAGTTGGTTTCTGGTGGCTTCGGGGGAACGGCGATCTGATCAACGTCACCGAGGTACTTGCAGGATCAGGGGACTTAGTAAGTAGGGTTATAAGTAAGGTAACTATAGTTATATCTATTTGTAACCCTAACTGAGGTACTTATAACCCTAGCTACTAAGTCCCCTGAACCTCTAAGTAGGAGATTCTCCTTCAGGTCCTAGGGTCCCCTCCATTGCCCCGACGAAGCCACACGACACCCAGCGCAAATTTCAGAACCATAAAACCCTACGTAAATCACAAAAGCTTAAGTAAGCCCTGAAGCCCCAAAGCCCTAGGACCCAAGGCATCACAAACCCCAACCTCCCAAACCCTAAAACCGGAAAGTCACAAGCCCCATAACTCCCGAGATATTATAGGGGCCTGAATAATTACCTATACTATTTTGGGGGTTCCTTTTTATAGGTTCCTTATTATAACTGTAGTAGAATGGGCACCAAAATCCTACTCTATTTATTTAGGCCCCCATATTACAAGTCTCGTCCCCTTCCCTTCCCTCCAGGTGCATGGCCACGCGTCTGGACGGGACGCTGGGCACGGCACCCAAAGGCCTTCTTAGGGTTTGGGGTTGAGGGTTTCGGGTTTAGGTTTTGGGTTTAGGGCTCATGGGGAAAAACCACAGCAACATGAAGTCTTGACTCCCTGAAAGCTTGAAAGGCCCACATTTGAAGGGGAACAATCAGACGAGGGTTTGGGTGTCGGTTGTCTCAAACTTGCGGCTGCAAAGGGCTATTCTTACTAGCTAGGACTTATTCAGAGCCTACATTTATCAAGGCTTTCAAATCGTAACCCCTAAACCCTGCAAACCCCTAAACTCCGCAAACCCCACAAACCCCTAAACCCTAAACTCCTAAACCCCTCACCCCCAAACCCCTAAACCCCAAACCCTAAGCCCTAAACCCGAGGGTGCAGGCACTGACGGCTCACTGTTCGTGTTGTTTCAGGTCTCTGGTGGCTGACGGTTCTGGCCAATCCCAGCCGTCCCTGCCTAGACCCTAGCCCTAAACCCCAAACCCTAATCCCTAAATAAACCCTAAAACCCTAAACAAACATTGAACTCTAAAAACCCCAAACCCTACACTTTAGTGCTTCGACCCTGCGGCTTTCAGCCTAAACCCTGCACCTGTAAACTGCTGTGCTCCAGCTAATACGTTGAATCAGACCATACAGTACAGTACAGAAAAGTATGGTATGGTATAGTATAGTATGTGTAGTACACTATAGTACACTAATAGTACGATAGATCACAGTATAGTCCAGTATCGTCCTGTATAGTACATTATATTACAGTATAGTACAGTACGGTATAGAATAGTTTCGTATAGTATAGTATAGTATTAACCCCATATTTCCCAAGCCCCTGCGCTCTGTATGCAAAGCCTTGCTTTGAATAGGACTCGACAAACCCTTCTGGAGCTCTGCACGAAGCCCTCTTAACGCCCTAGATACACAAAAGCATTAGAACCCATATAAGCCCCAAGGAGCACATAACATCCTCTAGAGCCTTATGGGACCATATGGGACCCGTATAGAACCCTTATACCGTAAACCCTAAACCCCAAACTCTAAACTAAACCCTAAACCCCAAACCCCTATAAACCCTAAGCCCCCAAACTCCTAAACCCTAAACATTAAAAGTCCCCGAAAAGGGATGCCCAGAGGGTAGGTTTAAGTAAATTGAAAGCTCCTGGGCACCAGAAGGGTGGTTTAAGCAAATTGAAGGGTCCTGAGTGTTAGAGGGCTTTTGCTTAGTAGCTGAGTGGATACACTTTACGCTTTTTGGGATAATACTACCCACTATAAAACTAAAAGTGTACACTTTTTGGGGCTTACGAACTCAGCACCTAAGTTTGGCAGGTGAGATCAAACCTCACATGACCGGACCGAAGGCGCACTGAGTGGCTTTTGAAGGGCCCTTCCAGAAACGCAGACCAACCCGCTTGAAGAGTTCTTTTGCGTGAGGGTTTGGGGTTTACGGTTTGGGCGTTTTGGGTTTTTGAATGTCCTGTTTTGGATTGAGTTTTTTTTTCGCGGTTCGGGGTGCAGAAGACTCAACCTTGAGCGGCTCGTGGTCTGTTTTTGTGGCCTTCCAGCCACGATGAACGTGCTGAATCAGACCCCATTCGGGCTCCAAAGGCCGCGCGTGGGCCTGTGGCCTGCGAAAGGGAGCTGATAGCATTCCGAGGGAACGGAAAGTCGCTCGAGGCGGCGGCACTCTGAAACTAGGAAGCCATTGCAGAAGCTCAGAAGCTATCTGGAGCTGCTTAGAGGATCATTGCATATAGTTAGCAGGGTTATAGGTACCTTAATTCGGTTTATAATTATAAGTAGATACTTTACTTATACCCCTTTTTACTAAGTCCTCTGATCCTCCAAGTAGTCCCAGCCATGACGAAGAAATCCTTCTTTACGCATCACTAAGCACTCATTGTCTGCATATGAAGCTTTTCAGACTGAATGTTCAGGGTAACTTTTGTAGGGTTCCTGGATTTCAGATCTAGTATATGGATGGAGCCGAATTTTGTGTTCTTTGTTTTCCGAAACTTCAATATCTGAAAGGTGTACGGTTCGAGGTTGAGGCCTGAACAAACCCTAAACTGAAGCAGTCCTCGAACCCCAGTTGGTGCGACTTTTCCTCTCTCGGTGATGATAATTTGATGCTGCGGTCGACTGGGTGCTGGGCAATTGAACTTGTTGAGGACTTGAGATTTCGGATTGTCAGGCTCCTTTGCCTTAGGCTGCGTCCAGGTTTAGGTTTTAGGGTTTCACGGTTTCGGGTCTCGGGTTTGCGCATGTCGGGCTGTAGGTAGGATTCGAAGCCTTCAGCCCGAGTGCGCACCTAGAATACAGAAACAGCGTGCATGGCCTCGCGATGTAGCTAGTTATGGCAGCTTCCGGGTGGGAATACTCACAGAGATTGATTTTCTGGTTGCCATGCGTTGGTGACGCAGCCAAAAAGCGCCAGCGAACATGTGCAAGAACAGCCTCTCAACGGATCCCACAACTATCGTGTATCAAGCATGCGCCAAGTCTCCAAGCAAGTCTGTTCGAGACTTTGCGTGAGCCCTACACCATAGCTCTCAACCCCGAACCCGTAGACCGTACAGTCATCATCTGTTTCAATGGAGAAGGAATGGGGGTTGTAGCTGGCTTTTTGGTGTATATAGCATTTGTTGTTGAATGCAGCATTTTACAGGCCAGTATTTCCCCAAACCAAGCACTTGTCACTACTCTACGTGGTTCTTCATCATGACGCGTCCTTCTGTTTGCATCGTCTGTTGCATTATACGGACTGTTCCTGGTATGCCA
Source organism: Symbiodinium sp. clade A Y106 (assembly GCA_003297005.1). Taxonomy (NCBI): domain Eukaryota; class Dinophyceae; order Suessiales; family Symbiodiniaceae; genus Symbiodinium; species Symbiodinium sp. clade A. The sequence continues at coordinate 189,295 of BGNK01000741.1, read as the reverse complement.
TTGCATGATGCAGTATCTTGCCAAGTTATATCTCGTCGTGTAGCACTCAGGACTTGGTTATGGCACAGTGGCTTCACGATATCAACTTCAGATTCAATGCTTTGGTTCATGTCGGTCTCGGCGCTCTCGGCCAAGCAGCCCGTGTGCTTTTGTAGCCACCCGACAGGCTTTGCCTGCGACTTAGAAAGGGGCCCGTGCGCCGGCAATTTGGTTTCAAGCTCAGAGACCCAAGGAGACCAAGCCCAAGCCCTGAAGCCTAAAGGCCTTAACCCTGAGCCCCAAGCCTCAAACGTAAAGGATATCAACGCTAGAAGGTGTGCATCCTAAGCCCCAAAACCTAAACCCAGAGCTGCAAACCCTAAACCCTAAACCCCAAGCCCTCAACTTCCCAGCATCAATTCTCTTTCCGCCAGTTTAGGCGTTTAGAGGCTTAGGGGGTTTAGGGGGTTTAGGGTTCAGAGTTTCGGGTTTAGGGTTTCGGGTTTAGGGTTTTGGGTTTTAGCTTTCAGGTTTATACTCTTAAAGTGTATGGCCCGTCCGTGAGCGGGTGTCTCTGTGAGTCTGCATTAAGGTTACTGCTAGGAGAAGGTTTCATGTAACAGAACCTCCAGAAGGCGTGAGCGCGGAAGTTTGGGACCTATTCTAGGTATCGGTTTGGGATAATTTCAATTTCCCTTATTGTTTAATAACGAGCCCTAATTATATATATATATATATATATATATTTTTTTTTTTTGTTTTTTTCGGGGGGGG
>BGNK01000741.1:177972-188522 GCA_003297005.1 Symbiodinium sp. clade A Y106 | reverse complement strand
GGGGTGGGATTGTTGACATCGACAATCGACACATCGTACTAGAGAATGAACACAGAAGACGAAGTAGGTCTCATCACGAGCAGGCGGAGAGCGAGTTCTCTACTGTAGTGTGACTTCGCAACCTGTGGGCTTTATCCATACAGCATAGTATCATTTGATGTAATGTATGATAACATAGAAAATATAATATAGGGTGGTATAGCATCATAACATCACATTCTATACCGTGAACGACAGAGAACGCCTAGCATCAGGATTTGTCCTGCTTCGAGCGTCGCTCCGCAGCTGTTCTCAAGCTGGGCTCTGCCCACATGGGTTGTATGGTTTAGGGCTTAGGGTTTGTTCTTGATTTTTCAGGCTTTGATGGGTTTAATGAACACAATTTAGGTATTTTGAAACTGAAAGCCTCGATGAAGACTGCGAGCTCGTCACCCAGCCACTACCGCAACTGGCTTCTCAGCCATCCTGAAGGGCTTCGTATCTCTGACGGAAACCTTCAAACTTAACGCAGGCGCCTGAAGAATAATCCTAAATTAGGATTCTAATTTTTGCTCGAATATACCCCAAAGCCATATTCTAATTTACACCGAAGCCGTATTCTGATTACGAAGGCCCTTATGCACTAAACCCTGTACCCTAAGCTTGTCGGCGAACCCCTGCTCCCCTATAACATAGGGGGCTTAATAATTACCTGTACTATTTTGGGGGTTTCTCATAATAATTACCTATACTATTTTGGGGGTTTCTCATTATAATTACCTATACTATTTTGGGGGGGTTTCTCATTAGAATTACCTACACTATTTTGGGGGGTTCTCCTTTTTCTTACAGTATAATGGGACCCCAAACCCTATTCTAGTTATTAAGGCTCCCCCATAGAGCCTGGAGCCCTTCCCTGCACGACTTAGCGGAAGCCTTCAGCTGCCTCGGCTGCCCAGCCAGGCCTCCACTCTTCGGATTTGTGTCTATGGCGTGTAGGGTTTTAGGGGTTAGGGTTTGAGGGTTTAGGATTTTTAGGGCTTAGGGCCTGAAGCCCTCAGCCCTGAAACGCAGGTTTAGGGTTTCGGGTTTAGGGCTTAAGCCCAAGACCCTAAACCCTAGGCTTTAGGGTTTAGGGTTAGGGCTTTAAGCCTTGAAGCCGCCCAAGCCCTAAAAAGTCAGACCTAAGAGCCTCAATCCCGGATCAGGGTTTACGGTATAGGGTATAGGGTAAAGGGTTTAGGGTCGAGGCTAAAGCCCGCAGCTTGCAGTTAAGACATTACATCCAGAACCTTAAACCCCGGCTAAACCCTACTTAAAGGATCAGGGGACTTAGTAAGGAGGGAACTATAGTTATGTCTAGTTGTAACCCCAAAGTAGGGGATTCAGAACCCTGCTTACTAAGTCCCATGATCCTCGAAGTAGACCCTAAACTCTACTAGGCCCTAAGGCCCAGACTCTAAGCCCCACGGCCCTGGACCATAGGCCCCAGACTGAAAGCCCGAAGCCTTCAACCCAGGACTTCCCCCTTGCCCAGAGAGCCCAGCCCCAATACCCCTTAATTAAGGAATATAGCTTAAATCATAATATGAAGCCCTATATAATTTAAGCCATATTCCAGAATTAAGGGGTATTGGGCTCTCTGGGTGGAGGATCAGTGGACTTAGAAGTAGGGTTCTAACTAAGGCAATTATAGCCATATCTACTTGTAACCCAAACAAAAGGACTTAGCTAGTAAATCCCTGAACCTCTAGTCTGGAAGTTTCTGGTTCCTCCAGGGTCTCCGCGCGGGCCCCATGGTGGCAGAAGGTCGGGGAGCCCTGGTGCTCAGCGAGGCCGTGCAGCAGGTGGGAATGAGGGTTTTGGGATTTAGGGTTTTGGGAGGTAGGATTGATTTCAGGGTTTTGGGATTTAGGGTTGGTTTCGGGGTTTTGGGAGTGAGGGTCCGGGGCGGATATTTAGGCAGTCTTGAGATTGTGGCCTCTCACCAATTACACCGTAGGGTTTGAGGTTTGGGTTTTTGTGCATTTGGGTCCGGGCCGAAGCAGGATTGGGGGTTTTGGGTTTCCTTGGTGATTTTCAGGACTTCGGTTCGGAGAATCCAGGCGCAGAGCGTCGTGTTGAGGTGGTTCCTGGGTGGGCTTGCACTTTCGTCTCCGGCGTCGCGGGGCTGGGACAAACACTCAGCCCCACGTCCTATCCATGCAACTTGCAACTTCACTTCGAACCCAGAGCCTCCAAAGCCCCTTAATTAATTAAGGAATATACCTTAAATCATATAAGGGATCCCATTATAATTTAAGGTATATTCCTGAATTAAGGGGTTTTGGAGGCTCTGGGAATGTCGAACCATCTCGCACCCCAAACTCTAGACCTAAACTCCAACAGCCTACTCAGGAACTCCCAAGAAGCACCTAAACACAAACGTTTGGGCGGCATGTGGTTGCTTTTCTGGCCTACTTATGTAAAGAGAGGATCATGGGATATGCCAACCTTATGATTGTCTCAGTGCTTCTGTAGGTCCTGGGGATTCAGGAGCAAGCTGTCAGACCCGAGCATGTCATTCACGACCCCTAAACACCAGGAACGGCCCTAAACCCTAAACCAACCCCAAACCCTAAACCCCAAAAGCTCCAAACCCTGAAGCCTAAGCCTAACCCTAAACCCTAAAACTCTAAACCCTGAAGCCTAAACCCAACCCTAAACATTAAACCCTAAACATTAAACCTAACCCTCAACCCTAAACCCTAAATCCGAAATCCGGAGATCCTCAAGTCAAGTCTCCAAGCCCCAAGACTGGGTTCTTGTTCAGGGATTTGGTTTAAGTTAGCATAATAGGGACGTATAAGGGTTCCTTTGAGGGATCTATAAGGTTTGCTTTAAGGGTTTAGGCTTTAAGGTTTAAGTTACCATAATAAGGATCTGTAGTAAACAATATGGTTTCCTTATTCTGGTAATTTTAAATTAAATTCCTTAACAAGAACCCAGAAGACGCCCCGAAGAGAAGCTGAGCGCTGGGATCTGAGCCTTACACGAGTCCCTCCAATCTATAGTCTTCTTAGGAATGACTTTTTTGTTCATATAAAACCCAAGAGAATGTTAATAATATTATTGTTCATTATGGTTCGAAGGGGGGTATAGCAATCACTAAAGCCTGAAACCCTAAGGCCCTGAAGCCCTGCCTGATTCGTAAGAGTATCCCCCTATGGTCCTTTCAGTATCAATGACCCCCTACGCCTTATTTTCATTCCTAAACCCCGAACCCTAAACCGTATGTTCCCTAATCCCTAAACCCTAAAGCCCCAAAGCCCTAAACCCCAAACCCTACACCTTAAACCCCAAACCCCGCAACCCCACACCCTAAAACCGTATCTTCACGAGCCTTCGCAGAGAGGCGCTGGACCGCCTGAACCTGGCGGGAGTCGAGTTGGATGTGGAAGCTTTGCAGGCTCCATGGTTACCGGGGTTCAGGTTGTAGGGTTTTGGGGTTTAGGGTTTTGGGGTTTAGGGTTTACAGTAAGGTTTATAGGGTTTAGAGTTTAGGGTTCAGGGTTTAGGGCTTTGGGTGTAGGGTTCCGTCCTTTCTTCATGTTAAGATCCGCAGCCGTGGAGCGAAGAAGCCTTGTAACAGCAAGAATAACACATTGAGAACAATAAGAACAACGATGTCAACCCTAAAGCCTATAGTGAACCCCAGAAAGTTGGAACATTACATGGCTTTAGGAGGATTCGTGCTAGGATCCCTTATACTTTACCTTAAGGGTATGAGGACAAACATGTTCCAACTTTCTGGCTTCTACTGTAGACCCTTAGCTTCGCGCACTCTGAACCCCTAAACCCTAAACCCTTTCCATGGCTAGGCATTGGAGAAGCTGCCATCAGACCATGCGGTGGAGATTCTTACATATGTGGCTCCCACCCCAGCTGGGTTTCGAAGCCAAAGGAAGGAGGTGATTTTCTAGGCGTTTTACGGTTTCAGGGTAGGGGTGTCGTCAGGATCATGAATTGGCTTTGGGCCTTGGTCTAAGCCTACCTTGGAGGCACACATCTTTCCCCGCATATACATTTGCACACACCGTGTACTGACGTCGCTCTTCTTCTTGATCTATCGAAAGCTGTAAACCCTAAACCCATGGCCCTAAATCCGGAAACCCTAAACCCCTAAAACCCTAAACCCCCAAACCCTAAACCCTAAACCCTGAAACCCTAAAACCCTAAACCCTGAAACCCTAAACCCTAAGCCCTAAGCCCACAACCCTTGGCCTTCATCCCGAAATCGAAAGCCTCAGCCCGGACCCTGGAAGCCCACGTCAAGGCGCGGCCTTAAACCTTCCCGGTTTCCCTTACGAAAAAACTCGGGATATCTCCAAAAACCAGGTGTCTCAGTGGTTTCTGTAAAATAGGATTTCGAGCATGCGTACTTATGTTATCTGTCCCTCTCTCTCGCTATCTCTCTGTGTCGCGTCTCTCTGCGTCTCTGTCTCTCTGTCTCTCTCTCTCTTTCTCTGTCTCTCTCTCTCTGTCTTTGTCTCTCTCTCTCTCTCTCTCGGTTGAACCGTTTTTTGTTGTAATGGGCTCTGGGTTATACAGTGGCCTTGGGGCTTTGCATGTGTACGGTGGTGCAAGTGGAAGGCTAATCCCAAACCTTAGGCCGGCGCTCGGGCAACATTTGGAGGGTCGGGGGACTGTGAAAGTAGGGATTTAAGTAGAGTTATAAGTACCCTAAAAGGCATCCTAATTGGGGTTATGATACTGATGGCTTTTAAACCAACTGCTTGCTGAATGATCACTTGGAGGATCACGGGACTTAGTAAGTAGGGTTATAAGCAACGTATACTTATAACTACCTATAACCCAATTAAAGACCTTATCACCTACTTACTAAGTCCCATGATCATCCAAGCAGTAGTGTTATACCATTATAGCCCGTACACAAATATACTGTTACGAACACCAAAACCGTGTTCGAACCACAAGCCTACATATGTAACCTTACATGCGGGTTCCAGCGGGTGACACCCTAAACCCTGAACCCCTAAATCCCAACAACACCCAGGAATCCAAGACCCGAGACCCCATATCGCATAATGATCATTTCCCCAGAGTTTTAGTTTGATGTTCAGGGTTTGGCTACTTTCATCCCTAGCACTCCTCAACCCCACGGTCTCTAACGTGAACTCCTGTGCCTTAGAACACCGAGCTGAAGAACTAATGTGTTCAGGGGACAGGCATGATGATGACCACGACGATCATGATGATGTTGGCGATGACGCCCACATGAAAGCTTTGTCTTTTGCAGAAGAAAAACTTTCCCATACCTTCTTATCAAGCTTGATGAAAGCCACTGTACTGTATTAGGCATACTTGGAGGATCAGGGGACTTAGTAAGGAAGGTTTTAAATGCAGTAAGCTAACTATACTTATAACCACTCACAACCCCAATTAGGGTACTTACAGTATGACCCTACTTACTAGATCCCATGATCCCGGAAGGACGCAATTCAACTTGCGCGATTTGCCCCAACACGAGGCTGAGAACCACAACTACCTCCGAAACCCCTCGAAGTACGTCACGCTCCTCGTCAGAAGCTCTTGGCTTCGCGTGGACTTGGGGGTTAAAGGCTTAGGGTTTAAGGTGCAGGGTTTAGGATTTGCATGGCTTTAGGATTTAAATTTAGAGAGTTTAGGTGAGTTTAGGGCCAGGAGAGAAGAGCAGTACTACTATTCTTATACTATATGAGCCTATAATAGTTAGAATAGGGTTCCTTTAAAGGGGTCTATAAGGGTTACTATAAGGGATCTATAAACATCCGGCCGTAGCCCGTGAGAATTGTGCTTAGATCGTGCTCTCTAGAGCAGTGCCGAAACCCTGCCCTTAAAGACCTGTGATACGGTTGATGGACAAAATCCTGCATGACCCTAAGGACCCTAAACTATGGGAATTATGGTATAGTCCTTATACTGGGTAATGCAGGATTTTGTCCATCAACCGTAAGCCCTTTTGGAGCCCTTACTTATATGATGTTCAATCCTGTGAAGCTTTTATCAAGGCTCTTATTGACTGTGGCAAGCCTTCAAGGTTTCTCCGTGCACTCCTTTCAGTCTTGGCTTGGGGTTTCAGGGTTTCGGGTCTGGGGGGTTTGGGCCTCAGAGTTTCATGTTAATTCACTTTTGTCTACCATTAAGACTCTAGGATTAGAGCCTAGGTTTTAGGGTTTCTGGGTTTTGGGGTTCTGCTTCTGCCACTGCTTCTCCTCCTCCTTCTGCCACTCCCGCTTCTCCTGCCACTCCTACTCCTCCTACTTTTCCTACTACTCCCCTCCTACTCCGCCTCCTGCTCTCTTCTTGCTGCTGCTACTGCTACTCCTGCTGCTACTCCTGCCACGACTGCGGCGACGACTGTTCCTACTGTTTGAGTTTCTGCTTCTATCGTGGGGATGGCAGTTGTTTGTAGTGTTGTTCTTGCTTTGCGCAGCATGCATACGATCGTCACCGGAAAGGTTGCTTTTTGCTACTGTAACTGTTCGCAGATATTGTTGAATAACTGCAGTCATGACAATGGCTGACAACCCTAAACCCTAAACCGGCTGGATCGAGGGACGTAGCCCACCGCTTCTTTGACCTTTGCAGCGCTGCTCAGGGTGTGAAGCACCTCCTCCATCTTCGATGGTGGTGACGATGATAGTGATCATGATGAAGATGATGATGACGATGACGATGACTCGTATCGTTAGTTGCTTTAGTTATGGGTTTCTTGCTTTGCTCACATGTCTGTATGCTTCTTGGATTATAGGCATGTTTTAATTGTCCTGTTCTTGCTGTCATCGGGTTGCTCTTATCATCACACCGCTGCTATTTCAAACATTTTGTTCATTGAAGTCTCTAGTTGGGAGTTTCCGTGGGGTCCTTATAATAAGGATCCTACTATTTAGGGTACCATATTAGGGCCTCCAATTGTCGGAAACTCCCAGCTAGTGTCGCGGGTAAGGCTTATCGATGTTTTTTCTACGGTGAAGTCGACTAGTGAAGACATGCACATAACTGTTGACTACTTAGAGGATCTTAGTAAGTAGGGTTATACGTAACGTAACCATGGTTGTATCTACTTATAACCCCAATTATTGTACCGATAACCCTACTTACTAAGTCCCATGATCCTCTAAGTACCTTTAGCGACTATAAAATTGCTGGAGATGTTCATGGTCTCGGCTGAGTTGTCGCTGATGTCGATGTGAACAGGTGGCACTGGTGGGTGATCTTCATGTTGTTCTCAAAGAAACCCCGTGATTGAAACAAGCAAGTGCATCACGATGAGCTACAAGTATCTTTCTGTATTACAGGGCTCGGAATAGTTCTTAGAAGTCTTCTTGAGGCTTCCTTAATATGTCTGCATGTCTTGTATTACAAGATACCTCAAAAGCTCTATTCTAACTAGTAAGGCCTGCAATATTACACGAGCCCAGACTGAGTTTCGATCTCCGTCCTGCAAGGAGCACGTGCGCCCGTGGCTTCGTGCCCAAGCCTGCAGGCCTGCTGAGACTGGATGGCTTTGGGGTTTCAAGGTGCTTTCAGGGTTTATGCGTCAGGGATTCCGGTGGTTTCGGACGAGGGCTCAACGGCATGAGAGGGTTAGGGGGCTTTAGGGCGAGGGCGGAAGATCATGGGTGCAGCCCGGCGAGCCTGGAATGTTCCGCATTTTCCCTAGCGTAAAACCTTACATAAGGAGTAACACTAGTATTTCTAAGGCTTCCCTAATACATGTTAGTAGAGAATATCCCAACGCCCTGCTCTAGTCTTTAAGGCCCCTTTAGCATTTCTTGGAGCCGTCTCCCTGGCCTGTTTGGGAGGTTCTAGGTTTTTTCAACCGTGGGTTTAGGTTTCCAAGATTTTCCAAGGCCTGCTGTACACACGTTAAGCGATCACTAAAGGCGTGAACCCAACCCTAAACCACAAACCCTAAAGCCACAAGCCCTAAGCCCTAAACCCTAAACCCTAAATCCTAAAGCCTCAACCCTAAACCACAAAGCCTAAAGCCACCCCGAAGCCCTGAACCCCTTGCGACCTCGAAGTCTTGAAACTCCATGAGCCTGAGTGACTGGGAGTCGGACCGGATTGTTTTTTCTTAGTAGCTAACTTAGAGGGTCATGGGACTTAGTAAGTAGGGTTATGAGTACCCTGATTAAGGTTCCAAGTAGATATAACTATAGTTACCTTACTTATGACCCTACTGACTAAGTCCCATGATCCTCTAAGTATGGACTTCATTGGGGAACCCTAAACCCTAGACCCTAAACCCCTAAACCCTAAACCCTATAACCCTAAGCCCCTATAAACCCTAAACCCCTAAATAACCCTAAGCCCCTAAACCCTAAACCCCTAAGCCCCTAAACTCTAACCCCTAAACCCTATAACCCCTAAACTGGAAGCCCCAGCTCCAGTGGCCATGAGCCACGAATATGAAGCGCTTCACCGTAGTCCGTTCGCCTTGGTCTTTTTGCCTCGTCACAGTTCAGGGCTTAGGGTTCAGGGTTTGGGGTTCAGGGTTTGGGGTTCAAGGTTTCGGATTCAGGGTTTGGGGTTGGTTCAGCGTTTAGGGTTTAGGGTTTAGGATTCAGGGTTTAGGGTTTGGGGTTCAGGGTTTCGGATTCAGGGTTTGGGGTTGGTTCAGCGTTTAGGGTTTAGGGTTTAGGATTCAGGGTTTAGGTTCGGGGTTTAGGGTTCAGTGTTTAGGGTTCAGGGTTTAGGGTTCAGGGTGTAGGGTTGCGCGGTGAATTCCTTAAGTTTCGCCGCCCCTCACCTGTCACTCTTGACCGCTCTCCCTCAACTTAAGAGGAACCCGGAGGAACCCGTGAAGGGACCTTCAATGACCACTAATGGAGCCCGAAGCAGCGTAACCGTAAAATCCTTAACCCAACCCTAAAACCCTACAGTAAACCCCGGAACCCGAAATCCCATCGCCCCGAAACTCTAGACTCCCGAGCCCCCTCATCTTAAACTCTAAAACCCGAAAAGGCCAACTTTGGCCAGGGCTTAAAGCTTGTAGACCCTGAATCCGAAATCCTAAACCCTAGATGCCTAGATCCCTAAACGGTAAGGCTTGAAGCTTAGGTTCTAAAGGGTTTCGAGTCCCAGGCAAGGGCACGTCCTCGGACTTGGGCCAGGTCCCGGACTTTCAGCAAGTATGCTTTTCATAGGACTTTAGCAGGGTGTCCCCTGAACCCTAAACTCCTACGCCCTAAACCCTAACAATGTGACAAATGCGACAACTTCAACCCCCTTAGCCTTACATATTTGGCCCATCTCAGGAAGTTTGTGAGCTTTCAAGACCTGGATGTTGAAGAAGAGAGTATCAGCGCCGTTCAGCGCCTCTAGAACGTCTAGGCCCCAAACCTTAAGTTGTAAAACAGTCCATTTGGCTTTATTAGGGTTCACGCAATTTTATAGGGTCTCAGGGGTTGTAAGGGTTTAGGGTTTAGGGTTTAGGGTTTCGGGTTTCATAAAGGTTTCATACTGCTTTTATTCTTGTTTTTTGAAAGGGTTTTACAGGAGGTTTCGCTTCTTCAAGCTAGGGGTACACGGTTTGGCTTCTGTAGGCTCGTAGTATGTATGTTTAGGGGTTTAGGGTTTAGGCGTTGTTTTTTCAAGTTTTCTCATCTCAGGGTGTCGGAAGGTTCGGGGTTGGGGTGGTTAAACGTTTAGGGTTTGGGGTGTAGGCTTTCTTGTCCAGGGCCTGTATAGGAGTTTGTGAGAAGGATCCCGCTATTCCAGTGATTCTTGCAAATTTCACACTTCGGTAAGAGTTTGAGTTTAAGGTCAGTTCCAGAACCTTGAGCCAGCCGGAATACACACACTTCAACTAGCAAGATTGTCCAGGCACCAGGCCGTAAAGTGCCAAGTTGCAACAGCAGTTTTTCAGCCCCAAACTTATCCAAGAGACCTCCTTTCTTGATGGCTCACGCTTCCTAACCCAAGACAGGCCATGAAGTACCAATAAGACCTTGCAGCACATCGTTGAAACTCATAGTCCCCAGAGAAGAGGAGGGTAAAGCAGCTCGAAACGAATGCAAAGACCCAATGATCTGTGCCAGGGCGGCGGCACGAGCGTGGCTGCGACAGTAGGTGGGCGTCTTTGAGCGGAGACATAGTAGCCGGACGGTGCTTAACCTGGGCATACATACGCACATTACCACATTCACTCATACGTATATCATACATGTACATATGCGTACGCACATATATATATATACATACACACACACACACCTGCATACCTACATGCATGCATACATACATGCATACCTACATGCCTGCATGCGTACATGCCTACATACCCACATACCCAAATGCCGACATACCTACATACCTACATACCTACATCCATGCATGCATACATGCGTGCATACACTCATGCCTACAGACACACAGAGACACGCACACACACTCACACTCACACTCACCCTCACCCTCACCCTCACCCTCACCCTCACCCTCACGCTCACGCTCACGCTCACGCTCACACTCACACCCACACCCACACCCACACCCACACCCACACCCACACCCACACCCAC
>BGNK01000741.1:161538-177903 GCA_003297005.1 Symbiodinium sp. clade A Y106 | reverse complement strand
CTCACACTCACACTCACACTCACACTCACACTCACACTCACACTCACACTCACACTCACACTCACACTCACACTCACACTCACACTCACACTCACACTCACACTCACACGCACACTCACACTCACACTCACACTCACACTCACAGACATACATACGCAAGACATTACACACACGTGTATATGTACATATATATGTATATATGTATATACAGTTTCATACATCCGGACATCTGCACATGCGTACATGCATACATCCATCATACTTTCACTCCCTCCCCCTCCCTCCCTCCCTCCCTCCCGCCTTCCATCCATCCCTCCATCCATCCATCCATCATGCATGCATGCATGCATGCATGCATGCATGCAATGCATCCATCCATACACACTGCTGAAACTATGGTCTTGACGCACATCCCTACTCCTGTGACGGCACCAGTGATGGTGGTGGTGAAGATGGCATGCGGTAGCCATGCCTGTCCTGTCCTTTGCCAGCATTTGTAGTTCCTATACTGATAGCAGAATCCGAAATCTTCGAGACCAGAGCCTAAACCCTAAGCATGAAACCTGAAACCCTAAAACCCGAAGGGGTTTAGGGTTTAGGGTTTAGAGGTTTAGGGTTTCAGCCCGAAGCCTAAATTAAAACCCAAATACTGTAGTTTTACCCGTGTCTACTTTCCAGAACAGGCCCCAGCCAACAGGCTCTTCCCCCAGTAGGGAATTTCACACTCCCCACAGCAGTGAGAGAAGGAGCCCACACCCTAAAAACCCTAAACCCAACCCGAAACCTTAAACCCTGAACCCTAAACCCTAAACCCTAATCCCTGGTCAGCATCGTAGCCGGCATGCCGTAAAGTCAAGGCCCCGGGGCGGCGACGGACCCCGAGACGATGGAGAAGCTGCTGTTGAAGGCACCCCTGATGGGGAACATAAAATTGAGGGTTCAGGGTTTAGGGTGTAGGGTTAAGGGATTTAGGGGTTTAGGGGTTTAGGGTTGAGGGTTGAGGGTTTAGGGGTTTCGGGTTCGGTAATTAAGGTTTGTGCCCTTTGGTGCTTGGGGATTACGGTGTTTAAAGGAGCTCCTGTTGGGCATTTTGAGGGCTGGTTCAAGTGGGGGAACCCCAAATTTTGCAAACCGAAGAATGCGAAGCTCCAACCACAAAGTTCAGTCATCTCGACCCGCCATGGCAGCCACGATGGAAGTGTGATGGTCAGCTTCATCACCTGTCTGTGCTAGAGGACAGAGGCAGGCCCCTCCTTTGAGAACATCACAGTGCCGTTCAGATCTACCCGATCCTTCCTGCAATCGCGGGTGGTATTGCGAACGTGGAGGAAGGCGGTGGTGGTGCTGCGGCTGCTGCCGGCCACAGATTCCAAGATTCTCTCAAACTCTCAACGCTAAACCAGGTATGAGCCCCACACGTCCGAAAAGTTAGCCCTACATGCCATCTCCCGCTTTCAGGCGGAAGTCGCAGAAATCATGGCTCCTGGGTTCATGGTGTTTTGTTGACGGCTTTTAGAGTTTAGAGTTTAGGGTTCATGGAATGGAGGGTTTTGGTATCAGAGGCCACCACCACAGCAGCGGAGCCTCCCCCATGGAGTTGGATCTCAGCTCCTTGAGGTGTCAGCTCTATCGGGGGTTTAGGGTTTAGGGTATTAAGGGTTTAGGGTTTAGGGTGACGATAAGGGTTTGGGCTGCAGGTTGGGGGTTGATGGGTTCAGGTTTTGGGGGTAAGAAAGCCATACCCACACTGCAGCCCCAGGCACAGCAGGTGGGCGTCACTTTCACCAACGAGGCTGTGCTGTCCTTCCATGCTCATCCAGTTTTGGACTATCCTAAACCTCTATCAAGGTCTAAGATTTGAGATATTTCCCTAAACCCTAAACCCTAAACCCATTAGGGATTTTTGGGATATTGGGATCTTGGGTCTGGGGCCCAGGTTTGGTTTTGAGGCTGTGTAACTTGCGGATGTCAGGGGATTTGGGTTTGTTTGGTTGGGCTTTCGGCTCTGAAGCTTCTGGGTGGGCTATAGAGGTCTGAGTGAGTAGGAATACTAGTCCCTACAATACCTATATTATGATGCTTTTTATACAGATATATATATATATATATATACACATGTATATATAAAAGTCTATTCTAAATCTGATGAAGCCCCCTGTATTTGGGGCTAGAAGTTTTCCGAGCATGGGTTCCTCGATTGTTTAGCGGCCGGAAATCTCCGCGAGGAAACCGCAACTCAATAGCGCGGCCTGAGGCTCCCTAGTGAGTGAGCGCCAGCCTGGCGATGGGCTATACTATTCGAGCACATGGACCTTTAAGGGAACTACTGAGAGGAAGTATGGCTGCACCAACCTTAACGGGTAGTTCTTTTTTAATGGTCCTTCTTTAGCTCCCAACACCTGTACGGCACATGTGTACAAAGGACCTTCAAAGGGATCCTAATTTGGAGAAGTACCCTAAACGTTGTTATAGGGGCGGAGGGGAACCGGTGCTTGTGTTCCTTAGGGTTCCTTCATGTAGTTATGGTCTAGAAAGTTGGAAAATTCCTAAGCTTCTATATCAGCCCAAGAGCTCTGCCTCTAAAGACGGCGAGGCACCCAGCCTTGCTTTTTGTTAATCTTTCGTCGAAAGTCATGCGCGGTCTCATGGCTCCCAGGTGGCCATTAAAAACTGTGATCTGAGCCTCGCTGAGAATATGCCTATGTCTCTTTGACCGATGAGGTTTGTGTGGATGTGCTTGTCGGTGTGTCTAAGCGATTATGCGCTCAGTGAAAACTAACGGAATCAAAAATGGGTTGAGTGAGCAAAAAGATGTATGTGCGTGTATGTCTGCATGGCTTCGGCACCCCAAGCCCGAACCACAGATAGACCAGGCGTGGCTCCACCTCTGACCCGCTAAGACCCTAGCACTGAACCCTAAACCAAAAAAAGGCCTTCAAGGTCCCAAATGTTGAACCCTAAAACACTAAACCCTGAATGCTATTAAACCCCCGAGACTCCAACGGACCTTGAAAAGTGGGTCAGAAGTGGATTCCAAGCAGACTAAGTAAGGTAATCCTCTCCTGTGATTCTACTTACAACCTTCTTAGCCTGTGCCCCGATCCTTCACCTAACAGGCCTTGAACGTATGTCGCCCAGATCTTAAGCACCCTAAACCCTAAACCCTAAAGTCCCAATGTCGCAAACCCTTAAGCCCTATACTTACAAAGCCGAAGCGCGCTGACGAAAAGCGCGCAGGGCACTAGCAGAAAAAGCCCGAAAGCCCTCAACCCTCAACCCCAAGCCCTAAACCCTAGAAGCCCCACACCCCCGAACCCCGAAACCGCTACACCGCCGCTGAACCCTAAGTTACCAAGCATAAATCCTCAAACCTAAGCCGGGAGGCCCTGAACGCCATGGCCAACCTTTCGCAAGAGAAGGCCGCGGAGCTCCTGGAGTCGGTCTTGGACCGATCGCAGGAGCCGCAAAGTCCCGGAGATCAGGGGTTCCCCAGAGAGCCCTTAATCCCCTTAATTAAGGAATATAGCTTAAATCATAATATTAAGCCCTATATGATTTAAGCCATATTCCTTAATTAAGGGGTATTGGGCTCTCTGGGTTCATCTTCTTCAGGGTTCCTTTAAGGGCTCTATAAGGATTCTGTAAGAGATCTATGGAGGTTCAGGGTTCAAGGGTTTAGTGTTTGGGTTTAGGGACTTTGGGTTTAGGGGTTTGGTGTTTGGGGTTTAGTTCCTTGACGGGTTCCTGTAAGGGTTCCCTTGAGGGTTCCTTTGAGGGTCTGGGTTCCTTCTTATTTTATAGAAATCGTTAAGGGTTTGGGTGCCAAAATCGTTTTGACAGAAACTTTTGACCGAAAGTTTTGACTAGGTTTTCTGACTGAAACCTGATTTTGGGAACTGGGTGCTGGGCTGGGCAAATCCGAAAGCCTAAACCCCTCAAGACCCACTTCGAAATGCAGCTGGGCACTGCTTCCCGAGCGCGCTCGAGGCCGTCGCGGCTCGACGAGGCTTTTATGTTCGGTGGCAGTTTGTGTCTAGACACTCATCGAAGCTCAGGACGTTCGTCTGCTGAGCCACAACAGCACTCTCGGCAGACTCTGGCTCCCGCCATGACGACATCTGCTCGGTTCGAATGCTGCGGCATTGCTCCTGCAGCACATCCGCTCGACCGAGGCTGGCTTGTGACGTGAACGTGTTTCAAAGCTGTCACGACCATGCGTTGCGTGCAGCTCTGCATTCCCAGGAAGGTGTCGGTGGCGTACGACGCTGCGTGCTACATCAAGCACGTGGTGAAGTCCAACCTCAAGAAGAACAATCCGAGCACCTGGCCGGGAGTCCATCGAGATCGCTTGGTGCAGGCTCTGACGAAGCGGCGCAGCAGACCCATCGGACCCTGCATTGCCTTCCTTCCCCCTTGATTCTGCTGAGGAATGCTGTCATATTATCGAGCGTTCTGGAGGAGCCTTCATAGCCTGCTCTTCTCGCCACTGCCGTGATTGCCTCCCGACCGACGATGGAAAGCATTGTTCTCGCTACTGTATTTTGAAAAGTTGGGTGCTGGGCTGGGCTGGATGTTGAGCGGAAGGGCTTGGGTGCCAATAACGCTTTGACCGAAAGTTTTGACCGCCTCTGGCTAATTGCCTCCCGAAGCCTCTTGAGGGAAGGGTTTGGGTGCCAACAAGTTTTGAGCGAAACTTTTTCAGCGAAACGTTTTGAGCGAAACGTTTTGAGCAGGTTTTCTGACTGATATTTGATTTTGGGAATTGGGTGCTGGGCTGGGCTGGTTGTTGGGCGGAAGTTTTGGCTGGGATCTGGGGCTGGGTTTCCCCGATTGCTTGAGAACTGGGCTGGGCTGGGGGGCTGGCTAGACTGGGGGCTGGGGGCTGGGCGGACCCAGGTGGCCGAAAGTTTTTGAGCAAAAGTTTTGACCGAAAGTTTTGACAGGTTTCCCTTTTGAACTTAGTTTTGACAGATTTTCCGATTGAAACTTGTTTTTCAGGTGCAGGGCGGCTAGGGGGTGTGGGGCGGGGGGCTGAGGTTCCTCCCCGACCGGAAGGCTGGGTTTCCGAACTTTGCTTGCTGGGGGGTGCGGGGTGTCGGGCTGGGCCGGGGGCTGGTGCCTGTGGTGGATGTTGAGCTTGAAATTGACGGTTTAGGGGGTTCAACGCAAGCAATGACAAACAATTTCTATTTATTTCTTTCTTGAGGGTTTAGGGTTTAAGATGAGGTTCGTTTTCTTTTAAGGGGTTTCTTTCAGGGCTCAGGGTTCTTTTCAAAGTTCTTTTAAGGGTTCCCGTGAAGGGTTCCTTTCAGGGTTCCATAAGAATATAGGGGGTCCCGGGTGCTGACAGGGTTTTTCTTGGTATACTATGAAGGTGCTATAGGGTTCAGGGCTTAGGGTTTGGGGTTTTTAAGGTACAGGATTTGGGGCTTAGCGTGCAGGATTTACGTAGGGTTTAGGGGTTACCAGCAGGGTTACTATCAGTAATTAAATACTAATCTTATTTCCAATTCGGATCCCTAATTTCGCCTTCCGAAACCTTTGAGGTATGTTAGGGTTTGAGGTAAGTTTAGGGTTTTCGGGCTTAGTGGGATTTGGGATAAGTTAGGGTTTGGAGGTTTAGAAGTGTAGTGTTTGCGGTTTCAACGGTTTAAGTGGTGTCTGGTTCAGAATGTTGCGACAACGTGTTGCAAGTGTGGCCTGCCTCATGTATCTTGTGTTCCGGAACACAATGTATGGCACAGGCCGTCGTTTTGGTGCAACATGCATGGTCTGTCGTCAGTGGTCTGGTCTTCCTGCCTATCCAAGGCGTCACCAGAACTCTGTAAAGTTTATGGTGCTTCATAAAACCTTATTCTAACTATAAAGTCCCCTGCATCATAGAACCCCCCATAGAAACCTTTGAAGTAAGCCTTCAAAGGAACGCTCTTCTGATTATTAAGGCCCTAAACCCTAAACCTCAAACCCTGGAACCCTACACCCTAAACCCTAAAGCCCTTAACCCTCAAACCCTAAACCCTCAAGAAAGACATAAATAGAAATTGCTTGTCGTTGCTTGCGTTGAGCCCCTTACACCGTCAATTTCAAACCCAACCACACTCCCCCTCCGCCACCTCCCCGCCCCCCGTCCCAGGCCCAAATTCAAAATGTGGTTTCAAAAACGAAGCCTGCTCAAAACGTTTCGCTCAAAACTTTCTTTTGCTACNGTATTCCCTTTCTTGCTCTTTTATAATTACCAAAAGCGCCTCCGCCACCCCGCCCCCCCGTCCCAGGCCCAAATTCAAAATGTGGTTTCCGAAAAGAGAACCTGCTCAAAACGTTTCGCTCAAAACGTTTCGGAAAACGTTTCGGTCAAAACTTTTTGGCACCCAAAAAAAATAACAAATTCTATAAACCCTAAACCCTAAACCCTCTATGATGAAGAAGGAAACTAACCCGAAGAAGAAATGCGAATAGGGTTTAGGGTTTAGAGTGCACGTGTGATGTTGAATGTACAAATAAAACACGGGAGCAAAAATCGCAAAGGGTTTAGGGTTCAAGACGACTGGTGTGTAGAGTTAATCATATGCATGCAGAAACACAAAAGCCGCGGTGAAAAATAAGTTGACGACGAGGGAAACTAACCCGAAGAACAAATACGAATAGGGTTTAGGGTCTAGAGTTTAGACTGCATGTGTGATGTTGAATGTACAAATACCGAAGCATAAATCGAAAAGGGTTTGGGGTTTAGGGTTTAGGATTCAAGACGACTCGTGCGTGGAGGTAATCATATATACATCAAAAAATCGCGCCTGTTGAAAAATGAGTTGACTGTCCTATGTTTACGAGGGAAACTAGCCCGAAGTACAAATGCGAATAGGGTTTAGCTTTTAGGGTGTAGACTGCACGTGTAATGTTGAATGTACAAATAAAATACTGAAGTTAGTCATGCCGAAGCATAGCTCGAAAAGGGTTTAGGGTTTAGGACTCAAGACGACTCGTGCGTGGAGGTGATCATATACATAAAAAAGGTGCCTACCGAAAAATATGCTGACTGTTCTTATGTTTTGCACAGGGAATAAGACGAAAACTACTACGAAAAGGGTTTAGGGTTTAGGGTTTAGGGTTTAGACCGGGTGTGTAGTTATAAAATGTCACTGTTCTTATGTTTCCTAGTGGACGTGACGTGTGTTTAAGGTTTAAAGTTTAGACTGCACGACTTCGAAAAGGGGTTAGGGTTTAAGGTTTACCTGTAGCCGAAAAGACCTACCTTTTTAGGGTTCCTTATTATGGTTTCTATATATAGTTCCTTAAAAAGGTAGGTCTTTTCGGCTACAGGTAGGGTTCAAGACGACTCGTGTGTGGAGTTAATCACATACACCATAATCGAAAAGGGTTTAGGGTTTAGGGTTCAAGACGACTGCTGTGTAGAGTGAAATGTACAAGTACAGCCCCCAGCCCCCAGCCCCCAGCCCCGCTCAGCACTCAAATACAAAGTCAAAGAAGAAACTTGTCAAAACGTTTCGCTCAAAACTTTCGCTGAAAACTTATTGGCACCCAAACCCTTAACAATTTCTACGACTGTCCTTATGTTTTGTACAGCCAATCAGCACCCAATTCCCAAAATCAGGTTTCAGCCAGAAAACCTGGTCAAAACGTTTCGGTCAAAACGTTTCGGTCAAAACGTTTTTGGCACTCAACCGCACTTTTGGCACTCAAACTAACTTTTGGCACTCAAACGCACTTAACAATTTCTATAAACCCCAAACCCTAAACTCTACTTAGGGGCAAGCACCTCAGGAGCTTCGCGACCCCTCGCAGTACATCGTGAGCGGAAGCCTCGGCTCGTAGCCATTCCGCCTTAGGGTTTTGGGTTGAGGCTTCAAGGCTTACTTGGAGGATCAGGGGACTTAGTAAGTAGGGTTATAACTAAGGTAACTATAGTTATATCTACTTATAACCTTAATTGGGGTACTTATAACCCTACTTACTAAGTCCCATGATCCTCCNAGGATCAGGGGACTTAGTAAGTAGGGTTATAACTAAGGTAACTATAGTTATATCTACTTATAACCTTAATTGGGGTACTTATAACCCTACTTACTAAGTCCCATGATCCTCCAAGTAGTGGGGTTTTGGGTTTAGGGTTTGGGTTTAGGATTTAGGGGGTAGGGTTTTGGGTGTAGCGGTTAGGGTTTAGGATCTAGGGTGTAGGGTTTTGAGTTCAAGGCTTAGGGTTCAAGGTGCCTTGAGTCTTGCAACAAAGGGGCTTGGTAATTGGAACAGGCCCCTTGGGTTATATCACTAGAACTCAATCGAGGGAGGCTCCTATGGCACTCAAAGCCCCAAGGCCAAAAAAATACGGGTTGCTCTGCCTCAAGAGACGAGGTTGAGGAATTAGGGCTTTGAGGTTCAAGGCTTTGGCCGTTCAGGGTGTGGGGTTCCGGGTTTAGAGATTTGCATCAAGTCCCAATTCCCCAAACTTGACCCCCATAGCTGGAATAGGGTTTTGGGCGTCTTTATAGTTTATTTGTAGTATGGAGCGCTAAGGAGTAGTATTGGCATTTATTCAGGCTTCCTTATTAGACGACAGCGGTGCGAAATGTCCCCAATGCCACGTTGAGGAAGTTTTCAGCCGTCCTCTATCCACCAGAGACTGCTGAAGCAAAAGGTCAGCAGAACTATGCCACGATTGTGTCCTGTGGCAAGAAATAAGATGCTTTCCGAGTATACCCAAGGCTCCACTCTTGCAGTCGAGGCCCTTGTATTGGACCTCAAGCCAGACATCCTGCATTGTACGCTCATTGCGCCAAAGCCGAAGTCTTAAACCACTGGCCCGGAACCCTAAACTCTACACCCTGCACCCTAAACTAAACCCTGCACCCTTAAAACCCTGAACCCTGAACCCTCAACCCTAAACCCCGAAACCGTGAACTGCCCAGATGCGGTCATGAATGGCTTCCAGTTGAAACGCTCGGGGCCTGGATTGCCGGCGTGGCTTCGGGGTTTGGAGTCGTAGGGTTTAGGTTTTAGGGCTTCGGGATACCATTCCTCAGGTTCCTGGTAGTGGAATGTAGCCCCCAAACTCTCTGAGAATCATTAAGCCCGCTATATTAGGTGTTTTGCAGAGACTGAGGGCTCCAAGAAAGAAGACCCTAGATGGGAGCATACTTGTCATAAGGAGCACCCCAAATAAGCTTACTCCGAGTTCATTTTGGGTTTCAGGGTTTGGGGTTAAACGGCTGGGCTGCAGGGGAATCCTCGAATCCTCTCCTAGGATCCTTCTAGTATTAGGGGTTGTTGGGCCTGGTTGTTGGGGTTTGTATGGTGACAAATGTGGCTTTGGCAAGGTAGTAACAACAACTCGTGCTAGTGCCTGTATCATGTTCCTACAATGGACCAAGCCCTAAGCCCTGTCCTAGAGAATCCCCAGAGAGCCCAATACCCCTTAATTCAGGAATATAGCTTAAAACGTAATATGAAGCCCTATATAATTTAAGCCATATTTCGTAATTAAGGGGTATTGGGCTCTCTGGATAGTCACGTTCTCTGACTTGCATATAATAGGCAAGCCCTGAACTGCCCTAAACTAAACCCCAAGCCTGGGTTTGTTGTAGTTTCAGCATGGAGTGACCTGCACAAACAGCATAGGGTAACGGAGGTACACCTGGCTATGGAAATGGCTCCGGCGGCTATGGTGAGAGCCTCAAGGGCAAAACAAAGTTTCTCAGTTCTACCCACTGCAGCTACGACTGTGATCTAAACCTTGAAGCATGAACCCTAAACCCTAAAGCCGTTTGGTGCAGAGTTTTGGATCATGCCCAGGATTGGCAGGGATTCGGGGCTTGAGCTTCGGGGGTGCAAGGCTTGTACGTTGACGTGCTCGGCTCCTACGCCCAAACCCTGAACCAGAGGAATCGGATTTGCGTTTAGGGCCAGGGCCCGTTACAACCTCATAGTCAGAACACCGTGACAAAAGACCCGGGCGATGGCGGAGCCCTCCATGCCACGTGCTTTTGCTGCCGCACGTCATGGCAGCAGCTCCTCTGTTTGCTGAATGTCTTCCAACCTAACCAGATTACACAGAGAGCCCAATACCCCTTAATTAAGGAATATAGCTTAAATCATAAGATGAAGCCCTATATAGTTTAAGCCATATTCCTTACTTAAGGGGATTAAGGGCTCTCTGGGTATGGGGGCTCTTAAGGTTTAAGGTGTTCAGGCCTTTTTGGGGTTTCGGGCCTTGGGTGTTCAGGATTCAGTGCGTGTCTCGGCCTCGGCCCGGCCCAGACTCCCAGACAACCTCTCTTACCTTTGGTTAGTAGGACTGTAGTAAGGGTTCCTTTAAAGGGGTCTATAAGGATTACTATAAGGGGTATTATGGGGGTTTAGTATAGTAACACTGTACCTACCTTTGGTTAGTAGGGAATGGAGGAATGGTAGCAATAGTAGTAGGGTTTAGGGTTTTAGGGTTTTAGGGTTTAGGGGTTAGGGTTTAGGGTTTAGGGAATGGAGGAATGGTAGTAATAGTAGTTATACTTGTACCCCATTCCTCCATTCCCTACTAGCCAAAGGTAATCTCTGTGGCATCCGCAGCCTGAAGCCCAACGCCCTTCAAATATGCAGGCTTGAACAACTCGAAATTCTATCTTCTTGCCGTCCCTAAGTCCATTATGCTTTTGTTCGTATACCCCAAACCCATACTAAAATCACGAAGGCCCTAAACCCTAAAGCCCCTAAACCCCGAAGACCCTTTTATTGGGGTTTAATATAAGCTACCAGTATTATTTAGTATAGATCCCTATTATAGTAACTTAAATTCAATCCCTTAACCCCAAACCCTAAATCCCTTGGCGAGCAAACGGATCTGCTGGTCGAAAAAGGGGCGCTTAAAAAAAAACACTAAACCCCTTAACAAGAACCCAGTTTCTTCGGGTTCACGACCCGGTAGCTCAGAGCCAAGGCGCTGGACAGGTGCCCGGGGAGCAGGAGTTTTGGGATGTTAAGTTACCATAGTAGGGATCTATAAGGGTTCCTTTAAGGGATCTGTAAGGCTTCCTTTAGGGGTCTAGGGTGTAAGGTTTAAGTTACCATAATGGGGATCTATAGTAAATAATATTTTTTCCTTACTTTGGTAACTTAAATTAAATTCCTTAACAAGAACCCGAAACCCTGAACCCAGGACCCTAAACCCGGGGCCCCAGACCCCAAACCCTAAACCCAGGACCCTAAACCCCAAACCCCGAACCCTAAAACCCAGCCCTGGGAACCCAGAACCCAAAACCCTAAACTCGGGACCTGAAACCGGGTCGCGGGTATTCGGGTGTTTTTTTCAGGATATCGGCAGCTTTTGCAGATTCTGCCCAAGCCAAGCCCTAAAACCTCAAAGCTTAGTGCAACCATCCCAAAACCCCAAGCCCTAAGCCCTAAACCCAACGTCACACCCCGAAACCCTAAAACGTAGCCTAGGTGTTTCTGAGCGACCGCGGGTTTTGGGCCGTACTTCTGTGGATGTCTTTCATGCTAAACACTTACCCCCAGGCCCTCAACTCTACGCACCTGGCCTAAACCTAAAGCTTGGTACATCCTACATCCTACCTGCTTCAGTGCTTTAGCTTGTTTTCCAATCGGATTTTGCACCGCTGGCTTTTGATTACTATAGGGGCCTTATTATTCCTACGGCCCCATGGTTCCTTATTATAGTTATAGTATAATATGCCCCAAAACCCTGTTCTAATTGTGAAGGCCCCTCTATTCATCGATTTGGGCTCACGGCCTCACTGTTTTTTGGGGCTTGGAGGGAGGGTTTTCGAGTATGGGAAGAAGCCCCTAGCCCTCGATGTCTGCAATGCTAACGCCTCGGGTTTGCACATGGTTTAAGGGCTTCTTAAGAGTTGGTTCACCCTTGAGGGATCCACTTGTTAGATCCACTCAGACAAGCCAGTGTGCTTACATGTTCAGTTTGTGAGCACAGCGGCTAGCATCTGTGCACAGTCTACTATAGGGGCCTAAATAATTACCTGTACTATTTTGGGGGTTCCTTTTTACAACTATAGTATAATGGGCCGCAAAACCCTATTCCAATTATCAGGGTCCCTATATTATCCTTTTGCTTTTGTCACGGTAAGGTTCGTTTTCTGTTGCAACTTGTTCTCGTTCACTTTGTCATACCGCGAAGTCCAATGAGATGCAGCTAAACAAGAAAAGAGGCAGATTCCGCGGACTCCTGGGTAACATAGAAGCCCCTAATTACCAATACAATTCCTCAGAGATCCTCATTCTTTTTAAAGTATAGTATGCGCCAAAGCATTATTCTAGTTATTAAATCCCCTATGTTACCCTACATCCCCAAGCTCCGCTTGGTGGAGCCCTGAGTCTGACGCTCTTTGCCAGGGGGCGGATGGAAACCAAGGCCTCAAAAGTGAGTCTACGTTGGGGGCAGTTGGGCTTCCGTGATGCAGGGTTTAGGGTGGTCTGCAGAAACCCTAAACCCTAAACCCTAAACCCTAAAGTCGCATGGGGCTATTGCTTCAGGGAAGTTCGTGGATAGGGGTCGGGCCGTGGAGCTATGGGCCCCAAGACTCTAAACTATGAACTTAACCTGCAGGTATAAGTTCAGAAGGAGAGGGTCTAGCTTTCTGGGTTTCGGGTGGAAGCGGCTACAGAACTCACTCAAGATCTAGAGCAGTCGCAGTTTGTCCCAAACTTCATAAAACCCCAACTTCCCAATTCCTGAATTTTGAGCCCTTTTCCCTCAGAACCCTGCTTTGCAGAGTCCTGCACCCTGAAAGCTGAAACACCCCACAACCAACTCGAAGGCCCATGAGCATTTCAGCAGCGAAGGATGGATCAGGTGTTAACCCTAAACCCTAAACCCTAAACCCTTAATGTATTGAAAATACCGTGACGGAGCACTTCAGGGTTAGGGCTTCGGGGTTTAGGGTTTAGGGGTTTCGGGCCCTGGATCCCACCGAACTCTCACCCCCAAAGCCCCCAAACCCTCAACCGGATCCTGAGGTCCAACAACTACCGGCTTGACCGAGTCCCGAACCCTAAACCCTAAACTCTCAAACCCCTAAACCCCAAACCCTAAACCCTAAACCGCAGACCCTAAACCCCAAACCTCCAAACCCTAAACCCCAAACGCTAAACCCCAAACGCTAAACGCTACAAGCCCTAAGTCGGTCCTGGGCAGAGGCCTCGGCATGAACCCGAAGCAGGTTCCGCCGGACATCACGCCCTTGGAGAGGCTCCTAAACCCTAAACCCTAAACCCTAAACCGTTCAGGGGGCCCTTTAAAGGAATCCTTAAGGGAGCCCCTTTAAGGGAACCCTAGGACCTTTAAGGGAACCTCTTAAGGGAGTCTCTTTAAGGGAACCCTTTAAGGGAACCCTTTAAGGGACTCCTTTAAGGGAGCCTTTCAACTAACCTCTAAAGGAGCCCTTAAACGAACCCAGGAAAGGAGCCCTTCGGGTTGCTTCAAGGGTGACTCTAAAGCTGATCATCAATTTTAAGGGCTACTCTAAGGAATCCGTTCCTGGACCCTAAAGAACCTGCCCTTTTTTAGGGTTCCTTATTATGATTTCTTTAGACAAGTCCGTAGAAAGGGTAGGCTACTCTAAGTCTAAGGAATCCTTAAACTATAAAGCTGATCGGTTTAGGGTTTAGGGTACTCTAAGTCTAAGGAATCGTTAAACCCAGAAACCCCGAGAAGTCCCAAACGCTTTGGCTCCCGGATTGAACTGCTCTGGGAATTTTGTGGACGGGCTGAGGTCAGAGTCGGAAAAGGCTGTCACAAGGTAAACATCCCTAAACTGTAAACCCCTAAACCCAAAACCCTAAGCCGTAAACCCTAAACCCTAAGCCCTAAACCCCAAATGGAATCCTCCAGTGTTTGGTTTTCTGTGCAGTCTTGTAGCCCAGACACATGCTAGCTGCTTTGATTGACTCCTCAAGAAGCGGTAGTAATTACCAATACTATTCATTATATTATGATTAGAGTATAGTAATCCAGCAGAACCCTATTCCAACCATTCAGGCGAGTAGAACCCTATTTTAAGAATCAGGGCCCCTGTGACATGGATTAGGGGTCTGGGGGTTTAGGGGTTTGGGGGTTAAGGGGGCGTAGAGGTTTGGGGGTTTGGGGGTTGAGGAGTTTGGGATTTAGGGGTTGAGGGGTTTAGGGTTGCTACCCGTTGCAATTAAACCCGGCCACCCTGGCAGCTATAAACATCAGCTGCCAACAGCCAGCATCATCAGCATTCGCTTCGCATCCCCTTCACAAGCCAGCTTTTAGCAGCAGCAGCATGATCAGCATCAGCATCCCAACTCCCTTCACAAGCCAGGCTCCAGCAGCCAGCATCATCCACCAGCCCGCGCCATTGACTATCACCATGAGCAGCTGCCTCGCCTTTTCCAAACCAAACAGCCAGCATCATCAGCATCAGCTTCCCAACCCCCTTCCCGAGACAGCACCCAGCAGCCAGCTTCCTCAGCATCAGCTTCCCGACCCGTTCACAAGCCAGCCCCCAGCAGCCAGCATCATCAGAATCAGCTTTGCATAGCTTCCCGTCCCCTTCACAAGGCGGCTGCCAGCAGCTACCATCATCAGCATCAACACTACCCTTCGCAAGCCAGCCCCTTGTTGATTATCACCATAAGCAGCTCCCTCGCCATTTCCAAACCAAACAGCCAGCATCATCAGCATCAGCTTCCCAACCCCCTTCCCGAGACAGCCCCCAGCAGCCAGCATTATTAGCATCAGCTTGCTAACCCCCTTCACGAGACAGCCGCCAGCAGCCAGCATCATCAGCATCAGCTCCCAGCATATAGTACTATCGGCATCCTCATCCGACCCCTCGCGAAGCAGCCCCAACACCACCTTCAGCGAACCAAACAGCCAGCATCATCACCATCAGCTCCCCCGCCAGGCCCTCCGCCAGGCTATTGGAAGTCTTAAGTTTAATATATGGGCGTTAATATTTACCTATATTATTTGGGGGTTCCTTATTATAATTCTAGTATAATATACCCCCAAACCCTGTTCTAATTATTAAGGTCCCTATATTAAGCTCCTCCTCCTCCTCCTCGTGATCATCGGTCTCATCAGTACTATCCGCCGATCATAAATCCCGAACCCGAAACCCCGAAGACGAAGCTTGCCCGAAACTTACTCAGCTTGAAGCCCGCCAGGAGAGTTCTGCAAGTGAACACGTCGGCTTATCCACAAGGTGAGCAGATTGATCTGAATAGCTACCTGGCGCCGCACCCAGCACAACAGTTCATGGTTCAGGAGGTGTTCTGAGCGTGTGGATTTTTTGGGTTGCGGACTGGGTTTTGCTATTTGGCTAAGGGCGTCGGTTGTCAGGTTTGTGGCAGAGGGCTCAGGGCTAAAAGCTCGGGGCTTTTGGGTCAGTGTGTTGCGGGTGAACTCATACCGTGCAATGGTTATCAAAGTTCGTCTTGTTTACCATTTGTCCTATCATCAGAAGCTTTCTCCCAGGCAGGACGCTTCAACGGAAATCTTGAAGCCTCTCTTGCTTGATCCCATGAAGCCGGGGTTTAGGCTTTCGGGTTGCCGCAACTCCAAGTATGAACAGCGACTACTTAGAGGATCATGGGACTTAGTAACTAGGGTTACAAGTAAGGTAACTATAGTTATATCTGCTTATAACCTTGATTAAGGTACTTATAGCTCTACTTACTAAGTCCCATGATCCTCTAAGTAGAGGCGGCCTAGAAGGCGGGTCTACATGCTAAAAGTGATTCGAGGTGCAGGGCCTAGGGCTGAGTCAAAGGCCACTGACACCCCCAAGATCAAGATCCCCTAAACCCCTAAACCCTAAACCCCTAAACCCTAAACCCCTAAATCCCTAAACCCTAAACCCTAAACTAAGGCGAGGCGCTTCAAGTGATACAATCGCCGAGCCGCAGCGAAGCACACCCGGTGCGCAGCGGGCCCGGAGCAACGAGCGTAAGCGCGTAGGGCCNGCAGCCCACGCGACCGGCTAGGGAGCTGCGCACGAGCCCGTATGCGATGTGCGCAATAAAAAGATTACCCTAAACCCCCCCCATCAAGACAGAGCTCCCTGCTAAACCCCCCCCATCAAGACAGAGCTCCCCAGGGCAGAGGGTTCTCTCGTAAACCCTCCATCAAAGCAGGGAATCCTTGAAACGGCCCTGGCCAAGGCGGCCAAGGCAGAGGGTCTTCTTTAGTGTTAGACTTCAGCCCAAATTCCGGTGTTGCTGCAATAGTCCTCGACAATGCACAGAGTCTCCAAAACGGCCCTGACCAAGGCAAAGCCTTCCCTCTACTTTTTGAAAAACAAATGTTCGTGGAACGGCCCTCGCCCAGGAGCTGCAATGCAATTGCTTGTAACAGATCCG
>BGNK01000741.1:103930-160793 GCA_003297005.1 Symbiodinium sp. clade A Y106 | reverse complement strand
TAAAAAACAGATGTTCGTGGAACGGCCCTCGCCCAGGAGCTGCAATGCAATTGCTTGTAACAGATCCGTCTGCTACACATGCTTTTCGCAAAAGCCTCTTAGACTGCAACACATTAGTAATATCTGCTTGTGGTATTGAAGATGATCTGTTTCACAGAGCTCCCTGTTAAACCCCCCCATCAAGGCAGAGCTCCCCAGGGCAGAGGGTTCTCTCGTCTAACCCATCGGTTCGTTGGCCCGTGCCGGTCTACGCCCTTCACGCCCCAACGAACCTCTACCTCCTCTCNATACCGTACATATATGCACACAAGGCCTACATACATACATTCATGTATACATATATACATGTATAGACACAAATACACCCACACATATTTACAGACATGCAAGCACAAATGAATACCTGAGTACATACATTCTACGCATGCGTATTACGTTACTAATGGCAACCCATCGGCACTGATGCACCCAATATGGTTAGAACCATAAGGTAGTAGATAAGAATGAACACGAGGGTTCCGCTGAGAATGGAACCCTAAACCCGAATAGGTCGAGGTTAGGGTGGCCGGGGTGTGAAAACGAGCTACGCATAGTGAGCGCACATGGTGAGGGCCGGCGTTAAAGCAGTATCGGAAGCCGGCCCGTGAAGGATGCGCGAACGGACACAACGCACACCCCTAAACCCTAAACCCCTAAACGCCTAAACTCTAAACCCCTAAACCCCTAAACCCCTAAACCCTAAACCCCTAAACCCTAAACCCTAAACCTCAGGCCTATCAACTCCGGGAGCCCTGCAGCTTTCTGCGCTCTAAAAGCCCAGAGAGTTTAGGGTCAACGCACTGATACCCCGAAACCCCCAACGCTAGAAGCCCGATAAATCCCGAAGACCTTAAAAAGCCGTAAGCCGAAAAGCCCGAAAACCAAAACCCCAGAACCTTCACGAAACATCCGAACCCTAAACCCGAAATTTTAAACCCTAAACCCTAAAACCCAAAAGCTCAGGCCCTGAGATGTCTTCCCGACTGGCACGCGGCCGAGATGCTCGACACTTTGGAGGCCGTTGGGGGTTTAGGGGTGTCATGCGGTTTTAGGTGGGGGTTTTTAGGGGGTTTCAGGGGGTTTAGGGTTCAAGGGTTTAGGGCTTAGAGTTCACTTCTTGGGGTGGTTTAAGGTAAGTTTGGGCCTGTAGTGTTTCTGTTTCCATCCTCGGTTTTCAGGCTTTCCAGGCTCCTTTAAGTGCTTCTTTAAGGGCCTCGGCCAAGCTTTTGTTATTGGGGGGAGATTGGTTCGGGTTTAGGGTCCAGGTTTAGGGTTTAGGGTTTAGGGTCTCGGGTTTAGGCTTTACCCAGAGAGCCCAATACCCCTTAATTAAGGAATATAGCTTAAATCATAGTATGAAGCCCTATATAATTTAAGCCATATTCCATAATTAAGGGGTATTGGGCTCTCTGGGTAGGGTTTAGGGGGTCTTGCGGTTTCGGGGTTTGGGGCTTGAGCTTGAGGCTTGGGGAGCTTCCTTGGCGAAAGGGTTTTATGAAGGTTCTCACGGGGCTTTGGAAGGGTTCCGTTGGAGTTTCGGGGGTGAAGGATTCCCAGCAAGCTGCACGGCAGGGCTTGCATGTGAACATGCTGAAAATAAAACGGTTAGCTCTAAAACCCAAGACCCAAGCCCTAAACTCTCCCTAAACCTTAATCCCAAGAACCTAAACCCCCAAACCCAAACTCCTAAATCCTACAGATACGGATTCCGCCTAACCCTACAAACCCTATGATGCCTGAGACGCAGGGTTCCTCCAAAGGCTGTCACTCTTGATGGGAGCATCCCTTTAGCCCGGTTTAGGGGTTTAGGCATAAAAAGGCTGAAGCCCTAAACCCTAAACCCTGAACCCTAAGCCCTAAACCCTGAATCCTAGACCCTGAACCGTTAACCGGTTTAAGACTGAAGTTTTCGAGGTTTAGAGTTGAAGGGTTTCTAGGCGACCTCCAGAAGCCACCAAGCCCGAAACTCTACTACTCCCAAGACGTGGAAGCACCGAAACTACCAACCTTGCAACTACGGTTTAGGGTTTAGGGTTTAGGGTATTTAGGGTTTAGGGTTGCCCCTAACATTTTGCGTAGTCCAGAGTGGAACTTCCAAGCCCTCTTCGAGATTGGCAGGCGAAGCACGGGGCGATCACCAGCCCCTGCAACTACATCCAGGAACTGGGTCGACTGCTTGATTCGGGTATCGGGTCTCAGGTTCAGATGGTTAGAAGGAGATGGGCAGGGTTTCCTATAGGCATTTGGCTTCCTTTCGGGGGGTCTTAAAGGGAAAACGGGGCTTATGTCTTTGTGGTTCGAGGTTCGCACAGAAGGTGATTAGGAGATTCCTAGTGCCATATACGTTGCCCACAGCGCCTTCTGATGAACCCTTTTGTAAAGCGGAAATGGAATACTCAAACTCCGAACTCCTCTGTCCCAGCACCTTAAGCCCGCAACCCATGAAACCTTACCCTTTACACGCGACCCTTAACCCTCAAAGCCCCTAACCCAAACCCAAACCCCAAACCCTCAACCCCAAACCGTAAACCCTGAACCCCAATGCCCAAACCCCAAACCCTAAACCCCAAACCCTAAACCCCAAACCGCGGACCCTGAACCCCAAACCCTAAACCCCCCAAACCCCCCAAACCTCCCAAACCTCCCAAGCCCGTAAAGCCTCGGCCTTCGAGCGTCCCGTTTTCTTCACACGCTAGACCCGCTGGAGCGGACATCGATCCGGATACCTTGTCTTTCGGATAATGTAGGGGCCTTAACAGTTAGAATACGGTTCCCTTTAAAGGCTTCCGTACAGGGCTTTATAAGGGATCTACAGTAGTCAGAGTTCTATAGTATACAGGCCTGAATAAATAGAATAGAGTTTTGGGGGTTCCTTATCATAAGGATAGTCTAGTATACCCCCGAACCCTATTCTTATGAAGACCCAAAAATTACCTTCAACTCGCCTTCAACCCTACTTACAGTAGAGGCCAGAAAGTTGGAACATCATTGTCCTCATGTCCTTAAGGTCAAGTAGAGGGAATCCTAGCGCTAATCATCCTAAACCAATGTTCCAACTTTCTGGAGTTCACCATAGAGGATCAGGGGACTGAGCAAGTCGGGTTTTCATTACTGCAGCTTGGGTTGGAAGTAGCTGTACGCAAAGATACCTTAAACTTCTAAACCCTAAACCCTTAACCCTAAACCTTAAACCCTGAAACCTACTTACTGTGTCCCCCGTGCCATCCCTCCACCCTAAACCCCAGTCCCCTCCACGTCGGAGGCCGCCGTCTCCAAAATCCAGCGAGGACACCACCACGGTCGAGGCAGTGGCCCTCAGGATTAATGTGGGAGTTTCCGAAAATTGGGGGTACCTTGGGGTACCAACAGGGATTCACACGACTTTGTAGGGTCAGTGATGGGTGTCAGGGTCAAAAACATTTTCGATAAGGGCCTTCAGACGGCTGACGAAGTATTCCGTAGCGCGGTCTTGATTGTTGTTCTGGAAGGTTTCTCTACAGGTTCAGGGCAGTAAGGCTCCGTAAAGCCCCTAAACCCTAAAACAGAAAACTCCCGCCTTAAGACCCTAAACCCTAAGCCCTAAAACCCGAAACCCTGAACCCAGAATGCTAAACCCTAAAACCACAAAAGCCAGCCCTCGACCCTGATAGCCCCAAAGGGGAACCTTCTAAACCCTTCTTCTGGCTTTCTTCAAAGGGACCTTACTGAGAGGCTCCATATCCTCAAGGGTCCCCCTAATCCTAACTCCCCAGAGAGCCCAATACCCCTAAATTAAGGAATATAGCTTAAATCATAATATGAAGCCCCTTTTTTAAATATAAGCCATATTCCTTAATTAAGGGGTATTGGGCTCTCTGGGTCCTACAAAACCGCTTGTCTGGACAAGGTGGCGACTACGGCGAGGCGGGGCGTGGACTTTATCGGCTCTGGCTCTGGGCTGTTTTTGTCTTTAAAGAAGGAATCAGCTAGGGCTTTGGGACATTTTATATTTGCTCTCATTGGGCTTAAGAGGATCTTACCTACTAATATTTGTCAAAGGCTTTGAAAGCCCCTCCTAGAACCAATGTTCTAGGATTTCAGGTCTTTCGGAGTCTGGGTTTTTAGGGCCCTAGGGTCTTCAAGATTCCTACAACGCAGACCCAAACCCTAAACCCTAAATCCTAAATGCACTGAACCCTAAACCCTGAAGTCTGAACCCTAAACCCGAAATCCTAAACCCCTAAACCCCTAAACCCTAAACCCTACGGATTGCCTTGAGGTTCTAAGTCTTTCGGAGGTTTTGGGACCTTTAGGGTCTCGGGGGGACCGGGTTCAGGGTGTATGAAGCTTAGTGTTTAGGGCTTCGGGATTAGGGTTTAGGGTTCAGGGTCTAGGGACTTAGAGCTTATAGGGTTTAGGGCCTACCTTAACCCCAAATAACCTACCTTTTTAAGGA
Source organism: Symbiodinium sp. clade A Y106 (assembly GCA_003297005.1). Classification (NCBI taxonomy): domain Eukaryota; class Dinophyceae; order Suessiales; family Symbiodiniaceae; genus Symbiodinium; species Symbiodinium sp. clade A. The sequence goes on along the minus strand of BGNK01000741.1, from coordinate 156,319 downwards.
CTTATATAAAGAAATCATCTTAGGGAACCCTAAAAAGGTAGGTTATTTGGGATCCAGGTAGGAACTTAGAGCTTCTAGGGTTTAGGGCCTAGGGCTGCTGCGGGACTCGGTTTTCCAGCTTTGGCGGGGAGGTTTGAGGGCTCAGGCTCGGGCTCCGGTGGCGTTGAGGGTTTGGAGCACCAGGATTGCGGTTTTCGCGCTATTTTTCTTTACGTTGCGGAATGTCAGGGATTCGAAGGGATTTCGTTTGGGGGTTATGGATTTGGAGAAGGACGTGGGTTCAGGGTTTAGGACCCCTCTCCCCAAAGGCATGAAGAACTCGCAAAAGTTTGAGGCCCTAAATGGCCCTAAACCCTAAGCCTAAGCCCTAGAAGCCCTAAAAGCCCTAAATGCCCTAGAAGCCCTAAAAACCCTAAACCCCAAACCCTAAACCAAAGCGCCTAAAACCCAGAAGAAGAAGAAGCGCGAGGCGGGAGATCCGAAGCGTCAGCGGATGCGGGCTGGCTCAGAGCTTTATTTGGTATACAGGGTTCAGGGTTAAGTTTCAGAGCTCTGTTTTTCTGAAGAACTGCGGGTTTAAGGTTTTCATAGAGTTGCTTTTAGGGTGCCATAAAAGTTGTGTCTACTTGTTGTAGGGGTTAGGGGGATCTGTGACGGGTCGGTTCTAAAAAGCCTTCCGGAGAGTTCTCCAGGTCTAGGGTTACTGAAGGTTAGTTTTTTGGTTGAATTTTTTTGCAGGAGGAGGGTTTAGTTTTTTTCTTGTTTTTTGCGAGCTTAGGGGTTTCAAGGGTTTAGGGCTTTTGGGTTCTGCTTGCTTTGGAAATTTAAACCTTTTTGAGGTATTGCGGGGTACCTTATTAGGGGTCCGGCCACTGAGGAGCTTATTATTTCGGCAGGTACCACATTTTCTGAAAATTCCTGCTTCAAGTATGGATGCTCTGATGGAGCTGCTTAGTGGCCTTACTACGACCTTATTGGCGGGTTCGGGTCTGCGGATGTGATACTTGGAGGATCAGGGGACTTAGTAAGTAGGGTTACAAGTAGGGCAACTATAGTGATATCTACTTATAACCTTAATTAAGGTACTTATAACCCTACTTACTAAGTCCCATGATCCTCTAAGTAGAGGGTTGAGATGCAGGGTCTCTTGGTGTGGGCTTTCAAAAGCTTTACGCTGAGTCTTACACCATACAGCAGAACTCAGAACCCTGAACCTCCAAAGGTGTTGATTTCGGAGGACCCAAACCCTATACCCTGAACCACGACGAAATCTTAGAAGAATCTATGTCAAGCCTTCACACTAAAGTAAAGCTCCATCCCTCTGCACGATCTCTGCAACCTTGAGGTGGTGAGGATGCAAAGCCGGTCGCAAAAAAGGGGGCGTCTGCTGGGGTGCACTGAATTTCGCTGTGATTCTTTGTAACAAAGTTTTGTATGTTTGTATTATACATCGTTCTATTCGTCTAGCTGTCCACCTGCCTATCTGTCTACTTATCTCTCTATCTATCCATCTATCCATCCGTCCATCTGTCTCTCTGTCCGTGTATTTGTCTGTCTGTCTGTCTATCTACCTTTAGGGTTTAGGGTTTAGGGAGTAGGGATCTACCTCGTATGTGTGCCCATGTACACATGCATGACTCTCATGCGGGCCCGGAACTCTAAACCTTGAAGCCCTAAACCCTAAACCCTAAACCCCCAAACCCTAAACCCTAAACCCTGTAGCCTTAACCCAACCAACGGCCCCAAATTTAAGCACACGGCAGCCAGCCGCCGGCGACTGGTTTCGGCTCAAGAGCCTCAGAGTCTCTAGGCTTCTTTTGGGGCTGAGAGGGTTTAGGGTTTAGGGTTTTGGGCTCCAGGGTTCAGGGTTTAGGGTTTAAGGTTTAGAATGTGCGTATTGGGTGTTTGCGCACTTGGGGTTGTCGGGTATCTGAGTACACATTTTGGACTTTTCGGGGCTCGGGGTGCTTGTTGGGCTGGGGCTTTATCCTCTTGCCGACGGATCCGTGAGTCAGCGCTGTCCCGCGATGAGCTCTTTGAAAGCGCGCAAGGAGGGTCAGCTCCTGGAGGAAGGGCAGCAAGACCCCGACGGTGCTGCCGGGACTGGATCCAGAGGGCCAAGTTTAGAGTCTGTTTAGGGCCAGTTTCGCGCTCAGAGTTTCGGGAGGGGGCCTTTGGGTCCTTGGTCCCCTGACACTTAATATAGGAGATCTATGGGGGATCCTGGCAGAGATATAGGGCGATATAGGTTTCATAAAGGATTCGTAGGGTCTTGTCATGGTTTTAGGGGCCTTCATCATTGGACTAGGATTCGGGGCGTACTATAATCAAGCGATTCCATCCTTTGGCAATGGTCCCCAGATATCGGCTTCTAAGTAAGCGTTGCTCTAGGGCTTCAGGGTCTACAGGGCTTCGGAATTAGGGGGTCTTACGGCTTCAGGGTTGAGGGGTAAGGGTTCCGCCACGTGAACATCACGCAGGAGGATGGAACCCCTAACCCCAAACCCTACACAAAATAGTCCAAGCCTCCCGAACCCTAAACCCTAAACCCTGAGCCCTAAACCCTAAACCCTGAGCCCTGAACTCGCAAATCTCAACCCTGAGCCCTGCCGGCAGCCCAGGAACCAAAGCTACGGACCCTCACGGTATAACCCTAAACCCTCAAACTCAGAATCCACATCCGAACACCCGGGAACTTAGGAGAAACCCTTCCATGACCCTGCAAATAGATCAATCCCATCATACCACACCCTATATCCTAGTCCTCAAATCACAACCCTAAGCTTAAAACCCAAAGAAGCTCTTACTCTCTAAAGCTGAAGAGGCCCTAAACCCTAAACCCTAAACCCTAAACCCAGAGCCGAGGCGTCCTCGAGCGACGAGCGCACCGACGGCTGCATGGTACGGAAGTGGCTCAGCCCCGGTGCGGCGGCCAAAGGCGACGCTTCTTAATGGGCTCCTTTAATAACGGGACCTATCAGGGATCCTTTAAGGGCATCTAGAAGGGACCCCTTACGGGTTAGCTTCCTTATGGTCCTTGAGGTGCCTGTCAGGGCTTTACAAGGTTGAAATATGGGAGTTTCCGAAAATAGGGGGTACCTTATTTTAGGGCCCTTATTCTACGGGTCCTACTGTTTAGGGTGCTATATTAGGGTCCCCTATTTTCGGAGACTCCCATATTTTTCTGGGGTTCGGTAGAGTTGCATAGGGCATGTACTTACAGGTGGAAAGGTTTTCCCATGTTGATATGGGTATGTTAGGGGCACGTATATGCTCTTTCATCAGCATAAGTGCAAGAGTTCTACAGGGGTTCTGTGTCAGGGTCTATCACGGTTGAAATGGGCGCTTGCGGGTTTGGGTCTGATTCTTGGCGAAATACCAGTTTTACTGCTTTTGAATGTGAGGGTTCCACGTTAAGGGTTTTGCAAGCTTTTTTGCAGCTCGGTGGCCCGCGACAGCCAGAACAGGGTCTAAAGCTGCCCTAACGCCCTAAAGAGGGTCCGGGGCTCTAGTATGGACGTGGAATACGGCAGCTGTGGGACTTCAGACGTCCGATTTAATTTGAGATCGGTTGAGGATTAGTATGATTAAGGGTTAAGAGCTTGCGGTTTACGATTGCGGGTTAGGGTGTCAAGTTTCAGGGTTCAGGTTTCTTCCGTTGGCGGTGTCTGCTCGATGATTTGGAAAAGATCATGCGGTAATGACCGCTTTCCAACAGCAACATGCGGACCGAACATCACTGTCCTGTGGTCGGTTTCGAAAGCTGTGCCGTTTGTTCTTTTTTAAGCCGGCAGGTATCCTAATTTGGATGGATTCCTTTGCACATTGAGGAGTGCACGACTGCAGGTGGAGGCCCTGCAAACCTTTAACCTCAAGCCGCTAGAAATATAGACTACCGAGCCTTGCACCCAAGAGCCCGATACCATTCAAAAAAGCCACGCTATGTTATGTAACCGTAATCTATACTTGCCAAGGCCCTAAACTTGCACGAAATTCCTGAGCATGAAAGACTGTCTGGGTCTTAGTAGGGAATGGGGGAATGGTCTATGGAGACTATGATTAGGGATTTTTTTTAGGGACTAGTACAGGGATCCATTCCCCCATTCCCTACTAAGCAGCAGACAGAAGAGCCAAGGCTTGGTCGTGATGATGTGTGTGTCCCTGACCTACCATGCCCTGATCTTGACAGGAAAGGTGGGGCAAGCCGAAACAACGCAATGTAGCATTCCGTGCTGTGCGGGTTTAGAGTTTAGGGGTTTAGAGGGCCCACGGGTGTAGGCGTTAAGCGTTTGGGCTTGGGGTTTATGCAGGAACCTAAAGCGTCAGTTTCTGTTCCCCTGTCAAGAATACGTATATAGTTGTGGCAGGCTCCAGATCCTAAGCCCTAAACCCTAAACCCTGAGCCCTAAACCCTAAACCCTAAACCCTAAACCCTAAACCCGAAGTCCTAAACCCTAAACCCTAAACCCTAAGCCCTAAACTCGAGACCCGACAAATGTGACTTCTGCATGCCCCCGAAAGCCCTGAAGTCCGGAGCTCTCGACACCTCAAGCGTTTTCCCCTTGTCTGTTCGGGCCATAATATTCGGATCTCTACCATAATCCCTGAAAAGGGCATGGGGTCATCATGTCTCAGGCTTTGCATCAGATGAGCGGGGTGTATGGATGTTTAGGGTTGAAGGTGCGGGATTTGAGGTTGAGGGTTCGGGGCTTGGGGTTCGAAATGCGTGATTTTAGTGTGCGCATGGCTTGAAGTGAGGCATAGGGTCCTTGCGAGATGTGCAGGTGGACTATCGCTATGTGTGGGGAGGCCAGCTGAACAGCAAGGAGCTGCATGGGGGCAGTACCCAACCTAAACCCTCGACCGAACTTCCTGGCTGCTCAAGGTATCGGGCTTCTCTGTTATCATGCTGTTCGTGGTTGCGGGAATGTTGCCGCTCCAAAGGATGTAGGTAAGGAAGGTTCTAGACCTGGTAAACCTTGTGTAGCCACTCTATTTGGAGGATAGGGGGTATGCAGGTAGGTTCAAATTGGGTCTTGTATTTACCCTGACCTCGCCGGCCATTCACTGAACCAGCGGCCCCTGAGGCCCTAAACCCCTGAACCCTAAACCCCAAAACCCCTAAACCTGAACCTAGCCCTTAACCCCGAACCCTCAACCCTAAACTCCAAAACCCTAAACCTACCAGTCGTAAAGAACAGATCCTGGCGGCCTAGCGCCTGAAACAGACACCCTAGCACTTTAAGAAAGCCATAAGGGTTCAGGATTTAATGTTAAGGGGTTAAGGAACAGGTTTAGGGTTTAGGGTCTCAGACCTACCATCTCAACTTGCATTCCCCGACTTTCAACTCCGAGCTCTGTGATCTAAGCTGCCCCTCCGGCACACGCGCAAGTGTTCGCAGGGCTAAACCCTAAACCTTAAACCCCTCAACCCCTAAACCCCTAAACCCTAAACCCCTCAACCCCTCAACCCCTCAACCCCTCAACCCCTGAACCCCTCAACCCCGCAACCCCTCAACCCCTCAACCCCTCAACCCCTCAACCCCTCAACCCCTAAACCCTAAACTCCAGAGCCTCAAGAGGACGAGATGTACACCTTCGAGGCTATCTCTGTGTCCCTCAATCTGCTGATGTTGCTCCTGGTGCTGACGCGGGGTGGATGGTTGAATGCGTCGCCCTGCTGATGATCGGGTTTCACCATAAAACCCTAAAAAAGACCAGTAGAGTTTCAAGAGCCTTGGAGATCACTCTCTCTAAACGCCCTCAGCCCGAACACCCAAGAGTAAGCTAGCAAGGCAACCCTGATTCATGGTAAGTCTAACAGAGTTAAAAAAGCCCTAAACCCTAAACCCTGAACGGTTCAGGATCTAGTCTAGGAGTTAGGGTTTGGGGTTTAGGATCCAGAGTTTAAGAGGAGGTTGGTGCAGGCCCGAAGATTGTAAACAAGTGCCACACCGCCAGTCGCGCGCTCCCAAGGTCGGCAGTTTGAGGCTTAGGTTTTGGGTTGAGGGTTTAGAGTTTGGGGTTTTCGGGCTTGGGGGTCAGGGTTTCGGCTTTAGGGTTTGGGGTGTAGGGTTTGGGGTTTACGGTTCAGGGAAATGTGTTCTTTTTTGCCTTTTGTGTTGAGGTGCCCTTGCCTGCCAGCATCGGTGCTGCGAGCCTTGTGCGCTATATTCTGCGGTCTCTTCGCGTGCAACACCGTGGGGAGCCTCGGTAGGTACAGTTCAGGGCAGAAAAGATTGGTTTAGGGTTTAGGGGTTTAGGGTTTGGGGATTCAGGGTTTAGGGTCTTTGCATCAGAAGGTGTTAGGTAGCGCTAGTCGTGTCGGTGGAATAATGAAATTACCCACTGCTCGTCTGATCAGAAGAAAGTAAAAGCTAAGGAAGAAGAGAACATGTAGGGGTCGGAACTATGAGTAATAACGTATGTCGTAGTATTCATCAACCCCTGAACGTGTTCTAATCATCTACGCCCCTACGTTGCGAAGAAGAAATGGAAGGTGTCGCAGAAGGAGCTCGAAAAAGCTTGCTGATGCATCATCGAGCTATAGCGGAGCGAGCTTAGAACCCGTTGGGATTTGGGATCTTAGCATTTCGGATTGGGGAGTTTAGGGTTTAGGGTTTAGGGTTGGGGAGTTTAGGATTTTGGGATTAGAGATTTTTGGGATTTGGGCTAGGCTCGCTGCAGTTTGCTTCACGGAAGCTGTCTTGCGTGCTTTAACAGATCGCCCTTCGGTTTTAGGCTTTAGGGTGTCAGGTTCGATTTCGGATTAATCAGAGATCAACCGCAGGACGTTAGACTAAGAATATCGAAGCCTTAAACCCAAAGCCCGACTTAACCCATCAACGCCGGCCGGAGACCGAAAGCTGTCCCTTCCTTAGGGTTTAGGGTTTAGGTCCCAGGAATGCCCTTGCCAAGACGAACTTTGAGCGATGCGTGTTCTTCCCGCTGACTCTGCTCTCCGCCGTGGCCTTCGCACGCCTGGCGCTAGATTGAAGGGGCTGAAGCTTCACTCCGGGTGGGTAGATGGTAGCCCCCCGGCACAGCTCATGTCAAAGGGCGCAAAGATCGTTCCTGGCACACAGTAGTAACCTTCTGCAGTCAGCTCAAAAGCTTCCAGAAGCATCGTGTGTTCTGGGGTTCAGGATTCCTAACCTTCCTAAACCCTAGACCCTAAACCCTAAACCCTAAAGGGTTTTGCCCCGAAGCCCTAAACCCGAGTTGGGTTTCAGCATAGATGGCATAAAGACTTTAGGGTCAGTACGGCTTTTGGCCACGTGGACTGATCAGGAGAAGATGCGATCCCCCTATTTCGGGCGCTTTTTTTTCTTTTAGTGTAAGTTTTAGGATTTAGGAACCTTTAAAGGAAGCCTTAAAGGAACCCTCAAAGGAGCCCTTAAATTAAAGGAACCTTAAACCCCAAACCCTTAAGCCGTAAGCCCTAAAGGCACCCCTAAGAACCTCGATTGATTCAGAAGATGTAGGGACCGCATGATCGGCAGGTAGCAAGCGGGCCAGGAGTCGATTTAGACATTGTTTCAGGGTTTAGGGGTTTAGGGGTTTGGGGTTTTATTGTTTAGGGGCTTGGGGTTTGGGGGTTTCGGGTTTTATTGTTTAGGGGCTTGGGGTTTGGGGGTTTGGGGGTTATGCTCTAGAGTTTAGGGTTTCGGGTTGCGCGTCGAGAGAAGTGAGGCCAGCAGCTTCCCTGCAAATTGCCATGGCCCACTTCCGAAAGACAAGCTGGGCTCTGACCTAGGCCACCACATTTTTGTTTTTGCGTCTTCCTTCGTTGTCTTTTTACTTATCGCTCTGTGTCGCTCTTCGTCGCTCTCTCTCTCTCTATCTCTGTCTCCGTCTCTGTCTCTGTCTCCGTCTTTGTCTGTCTCTGTCTCTTGGACTGGCCCAACGGGATTGCAGGTCTGTCGTAGAGCTGATTCTATCTCTTGCCCCGAGCATTGGCTTGCCTTTCCTCGGTTTAGGGTTCAGGGATTAAGGGACTTAGTTGGTATGAGAAGGCCTCGATGTTCGTCATTTTGTTGGTGAGGGCCAGTTTCCACTTGATCCTCCAATGGGCGGCATGCTACAAGGTGCCACTGTGGAACACCACTTGCCGCTCAGCTTTTCTCAAGGGCGAGCCGGACGAGAGCTTTTACATCCTATTCTAAATATTAAGGCCTCCATATTATAGTACCCTTATAGTATCCCTTGTAGTAGCCCTTATACAGACCCCTTTAAAGGGACCCTATTCTAATTATTACGGCCCCACAGGACCCTGTGGCCTTGTCGGAGATGCACGACGCTTTCGTATCGTCTCAGCGCTCCCTAGAGACTCCAATATCCCTTAATTAAGGAATATACCTTAAATTATAATAGGATCCCTAATATGATTTAAGGAATATTCCTTAATTAAGTGATATTGGAGTCTCTGGGTCCGGCGTATGGCCAATCAAACGCGCCGCGGCGCTGGTTTGACCACTTCAGCAAAGTCCTCTGGGGCATGGGCTGCTGCCAACTTTAACTTCAGGTACTCTGGGGGACAGCACATCAAGCGTAGCGTGTCTGCTCCTGTGGGCTCTCAGGCAGAGGTGCTTAGTCTCGGACCTTGAACCAAACCCCTAAACCCTAAACCCTAAAAACCCCAAACCCTCAAACCCTAACCGGGAATCCATTAACCCAGTGCGAGGCTTTAAGAGGCCTAAGCTTGCAGTACCGGGGGATCTTCCACGTCATAGATGGTTGTGCGCTGAGCTTTCCTGCAACGTGCTCAACATCGCACATGCCAGGCTTGGGGGTCTGGAAGTTTAAACCGTAAACCAGAAGCGATGCTCCGGATAAAGCCTGACACCCCGAAGTCCAAAACTGCTCGGCCTCTGGCATGCAGGAAGCCTTAGACATAAACCTCCCCAAGTCGGAAAACCTTACCCCAAAACTCCGAACACCGATAAGACAACACTGCGAACCATCACGTGCGGAATGTCGGACGAAGCGGCACCCTCGCTGCGGCTTCTTCGCCGCCGGCTTCGACCGCGTGCCTGGGTGACAGTTTGTTTGGAGATGTCAATTAAGATCACTGCCGCTATTACTGTTTCGTGACAACTACCTCCAACTGCAACCAACTACTACCAGCAACTGGTCGTGATCGTGGTCGTGGTAGTGGTGGGGTTGTGGCGGTAGTGGTGGTGGTGCTGGTAGTGATGGTGGTGGTGGTTGTAGTAGTGGTAGTAATGGCGGCAGTAGCATCAGCAGTAGTAGTGGTGGTAAGTAGGTAGGTAGGTAGGAACATGAGGAAGCCTGAAGATCCCGTAGCCCAAATTCAGGGATCGAAATGCAGGGATCTAACATGCACACAAGCGTAACATATGGAGAAATTATGTTTAGGTGCTGGTTTGAGTATGTTTTGGCCCCAGATGCATCGCAATAAAGGCATGGGCTCCAGCAGTAGCGCGCCGCGAGAGTCCATGATTCCTTTTCCCTGAGCGCCAAGAAGCTCCAGTAAAGGCTTCACCTCAAACCATGAATGCAAAAGGTTGCAAGCCACCCAAATTCTCAAACCCCGCGCCCTACAACAGGATTATCCCTCCAAGCCCTGCGCCCCAACTTGTACATCTTAAATTCTGATCCCTAGCTCCTGAACCCTAAACTCCAGAGAGCCCAATATCCCTTAATTAATTAAGGAATATAGTTTAAATCATAATATGAAGCCCCATATAATTTAAGCCATACTCCTTAATTAAGGGGTATTGGGCTCTCTGGGACCAGAACCCCTGACCCCTAAACCCCAAAGCCCCAACCCCTAAACGGCGTCATCTTTCCAGGTTCAAGCAGCGGGAGCCGATCCGAGCTTCGGGTGCGCGACCTGGTCTACTCGAGGGGCTTTAATGATAAGAATATGGTTCCCTTAAGGAACCCTGAAAGGTACGAATCCTCTGATTGGGTTTACGGTCTAGGGTTGAGTTTGAAGGGGTCCTCTTACCAGGTTCCTGCACTGCACCATGCGCATGGAATCTTTCGGTTTCATGAAGCGGGAAGCCTCAAAAGATAGGTCTCTTGGGTTACAGGTAGACTTAGATTACAGGAGTGCGTAGCACGTGAGCTGGCCGCGACCCTGCCTCCGAGTTCCTAACGGGTTTAGAGTTCGGGGTTTCGCTGTTTAGGGCCTAGGGCTTTGGGTTTTGTTCTCGGAGTATTAAGTTATTGCTTGGGTTTGATGTTGCAAGACCGTTGCGCACCCCAGAACTTTGTCATAGTTGGGTAACATTTTACATTTTTATGGGTATTTAAAGCCAATCAGGAATAAAAATGTAAATTTTTAATCCTATCCCGACCCTGAACTAGAGAACCCACTTATGAGGGTTGCGACCTGCGAAAGCCAAGCCTGCGAGGCCTTGCCCGACTCGCCTACGAAACCTCGCAGTCGAGAAGGACACCCGTTTGGTTTTATGTAAGGTCTTGTATTGCATATTCGCCTATATGTCTATATGTATATTGATATCTGTATCTATGTTTATATCTATATCTACATCTATGTCTATATCTGTATCAATACCTATATCTACATCTCTCTGTCTATCTCGATCTCTATCTGTGTCTGTGTCTGTGTCTCTATCTGCATCTGTATCTATATCTATATCCGTATCACATTTTTTGCAATTTTGTTTGGGTTGTTTTGGGTTTTTACACTGTATGGGGGCTGTTAGGGTTTGTAGGGTTGTTACAAGTGGTTTTAAATTTAAAGGTGGTCCACACAGGTTCTATCTATAAGGGTTCTTCAGAGTTTTGCAAGAGCTGTTATAAGGACTCTGTAAGGGTCTTGCAGGGGTTGGTATTGCTTTCTAGTATACTTGGAGGTTCAGCGGACTCAGTGATAAGTAGTGTTATTGTTAGCCGAACTCAGACTGAAATGATTGGTGTAGGCTTTAGGGGTTCCTTTAAAGGTTCCTTTAAAGGGTTCCTTTAAAGGGTTCCTTCCTTTAAGGGTTCCTTGGTGCAGTGCTGAAGAAGCTCAACCCTAAACCCTAAAGAGGCTCAAATTCGGGGTTGAGGAACGAGGGTTTCGGTCAAGCTTTGACTCGGCGCGGCGTCGAAACCCTGAAGTGTACTTCGTAGTGTTATACTATAAAGGCCTTCATAATTGCCAATACTATTTTGGGGGGGAAATATAGGTATAATGTTACTTTGTCATAGTTGGATAACATTTAGAATTTTTCTGTGTATGTACAGTAAGCCTGATAAGGAAAAATTAGCATTTAAATACTATCCCAACCATGCCCTAGGTTATACTCCGATCGAACTCCAAACCCGAAGCCCGAAGCCTCGAATCCCATGCCATAGCCATAACCAGCCCTACTTAATGAGTCCCCAGAACCTCTATAGAGCCCTAGAAGACCCTGAAAAAACCCTTACAGAACCTTCAAAGGAACGCCACTTGAAACTCTTGAAGGGGCCCTAAAAAATCTAAGTCCCATGAACGTTCAAATGGAACGCCGCTTGAAACCCTGAAGAAGAAGATTTGAAGGAGCCCTCAAAGGAGCTAAGTCCCAAGAACGTTCAAGTTGGGAGAACCCTTAAAAGGAACCCTTAAAAGGATACCTTACAGGACCCCTTAAAGGAACCCTCAAAGGACCCCTTATTTGATACCTTAAAGGAACCTTTAAAGGAACCCTTAAACGGAACCCTTAAAGGAACCCTTCAAGGGATCCCGTAGGGGAACCCTTAAAGGGATCCCTTAAGGGAACCCTTAAAGGAACCCTCAAGGGAACCCTCAAAGGGAACCCTTAAAGGGATCCCTTAAGGGAACCCTCTAAAGGAACCCTTAAAGGAACCCTTAAAGGGATCCCTTAAGGGAACCCTTTAAAGGAACCCTTAAAGGAACCCTAAGCCGCGTGAGAGGCGACGGCGGCGCCTGCGGCGCCTACCCGCCGCCGCGGCCCGCGGGCTCGGCCCTGGGGCTTTCCACGGGCCGCTGGGCATGGCACTTGGGGGGCTTTAGGGTCTCAATTTAGGGTTTAGGGTCCTAAGGTGTTAGGGTTTAGGGTTTAGGGTTTAGGGTCTTAAGGTGTTAGGGTTTAGGGTTTAGGGTTTAGGGTTTTGGGTCTGAAGGTGTTAGGGTTTAGGGTTTAGGGTTCAGGGTTTAAGGGTTCTATAGGGGATCCATATGGGTTCTATAGGGCTTTAGGGTTAGGGTGTTAGGGCGTTAGGGTTTGGGGTTTAGGGTTTAAGGTCTAGGGTTTGGGGTTAAGGGTTTTGGGTGTTAGGGTTTGGGGTTTAGGGTTTAGGGTCTTAAGGGTTTTAAGGGTTTAAAGGGCTTTTGGGTTTAGGGTTTAGGGGGGTTTCGGGTGTAGGGTTTAGGGGGACATGGCTAGTTCTCTAAATCAGGGTCCCTTCCCCAGAAAAGTACAAGCTTCACAGCGCTCAGACAGGCTTTTTCCGCAGGGCCGTATTTCCAAGCTGCTATGCCTGAACCCCCAAACCAAACGACTCGAACCGACCACACCTCAATCCCTGAAGCCCTAAACCCGGACCTTAAACCGAACCTCTAAGCCCAAAGCCCTGATCCGTAAGCCCTCAACCCAAACTCCAATCCTAAGTCCTAGGTCGCAAGACCCTCAACCCAGAAACAGCCCAAACAGCCCCAAACCCTAAACCCTATCCTGTATCCAGGACCCTGCATCCTAAACCCTAAACCCGAAATCCTAAACCCTAAACCCTGCATCCTAGGCCCTAAACCCGAAATCCTAAACCCTAAACCCTGCATCCTAAACCCTAAACCCGAAATCCTAAACCCCAAACCCGAAATCCTAAACCCTAACAGCGCTTAGGTCCGAGACCTACTTCGAAGAACCGGAGCCCCGCTGCGGGGGCTGCTCTGCTGCAGCTTTCTCACGACTAGCAAGATGATAGCGACTAGTACTAGTACTAGTACTAGTACTAGTACTAGTACTACTACTACTACTATTACTACTACTACTACTGCTTAGGGTTTTCGGGTTTAGGGTTTCAGGCTTAGGCTTCAGGGCGACTACGACGACGACTACTACTTAGGGTTTTAGGGTTTCAGGGTTTAAGGGCTACTAAACCCTAAACCCTAAACCCTAAAACCCTAAAGCCCTAAACCCTAAAACCCTAAAGCCCTAAACCCTAAAACCCTAAAGCCCTAAACCCTAAACCCTAAACCTCCAACGTCCAAGTCGCCGAGGCTTCGCTGCAGCCTTTGCCTGCGGGCCGTGGCCCGGCCCAGGTGGGATTTAGGTTTTGGGGTTTAGGGTTTAAGGTCATAAGGAGGGGCTCAGGGAGCTTAGACCCATATGGGTGGGGGTTTTGGGTTTTGGGGTTTAGGGCTTGGGGTTTTGGGGTCTTTAGGTTTTGGGGTTTTGGGGTTTGGGGTTTTAGGGTTTGGGGTGTTAGGGCTTGGGGTTTTGGGGGTTTTGGGGTTTTGGGGTTTTGGGGTTTGGGGGTTTTGGGTTTTGGGGGTTTTGGGGTTTGGGGGTTTTGGGGTTTTGGGGTTTTGAGGTTTTGGGTTTGGGGACCCTAATAGAGTACCTTAAATAGTGGGATCCTTATTATAAGGGCACCAAAATAAGGTGCCCTTAATCTTCGGAAACTCCGCGCCACGGCCGGCTAGGCTATTGGATTACGATGGCTTCTTTTTAGAGGGTGTCTTTCAAGAGTTGCGGGCTTTAGGCCGATAAGCCCCGCTGGTATTGATGGCTGTTGTTGGATTTTGTTTTAGAAGGTGTTGCTGATTCTTTTGGGGTTTATAAGGGAGTTTTAAGGGCTTGTAATGAGGTTTGTGGGGTTTGTAGTCGGGGCTATGTAGATTTTTTTAAGGCCCAGCGAAGGGCTTAGTATAGGGGCCTGACTGCTTTTTTATATATAAAGTAACCCGCAACCGTGCGGCCTAGGGCTTTTGGCTGAAGGGTTTAGAGCTTGAGTGTTTCTTATTTTGGGTTTAAGGTTTAGGGCTTGGCGTGTAAACAAATTACAAGCCCCAGTGCTTGCGCGCCCACAGATGAATTTGGGGAGCCTTGTACTGCCCAAAACGCAGCCCCAGACGGCACGAAAGTTCAAGGCCACACTCTCAAGTCTTACGCCTTTTTTGACGCCCATAAACCATATTAAAGCACTTCAGCACAGAACACCGGGAGAGCCTTCCCTGGAAGGATCTCCTAAGTACCCAACTCTTAAAGGGCCCTTAGGTGATGTAACGATTCATTGGAAAAAGCCTCAACACCTCAACCCCTGAACCTTAAACCCCCCAAGCCCTAAACCCCTAAACGTCTACATAAGCCCCGAAACCCTAAACCCCTAAACCCCTAAACCCCGAAACCCGGAACCTTACCCTAAACCCCCAGACCAGGTCTCGCAGAGCCAGCCGGACCCTGCTCCGGAGATTCTGCGTCGAACCGAGGTTCTTCGAAGAGTTTTGGTTGTTGTGGTTGTTGTTGGGGGGGGGGTTTTAGGGTTTCAAGGTTTAGGGTTTCAGGGATTATGATTTCGGGTTTAGGGTGTCAAGGCTTTGGGTTTCGGGTTGTGGTGCTATTGTTGCTGATCACGGTGGTGGGATCGATGTCGTGGCATCGGTTGCAAGGTGCAGCTGCTGTTGTTTTGCTTCAGAAGGAATTTGGTGTGGTTCATCTTCTGCTCCTACGCCTGCTGCTTCTGTTACTGCCGGGATTGCTCCTGCCGCTGTTACTGACACGAAGAGGGGCAAGCTACTGCTACTGCTACTCCTACTCCTATCCACTATTGATATTATTCCGTTGTAGTCCCGGTATAAGTATAACCTTTTCTAGTTGTTCAGCCCCCCGCATTCATTCGATGGCGCGGCTACTGATGTACCGGCTGAAGCACGAAGCCTACACCCCAAAGCACTAAACCCCAAGCCTGAACCCCTGCACCCGGAAGCCCTAAACCCTAAACCCTAAAACCCCAAAAGACCCAAACCCCAAACCCGAAAACCCTACACCCTAAACCCTAAACCCTTGAACCCTAAAACCCTAACCCCTAAAACCCTAAAACCCTAAAAGCCTCAAACCCCAAACCCTAAAACCCTACACCCTAAACCCCAAACCCTAAAACCCTACACCCTAAACCCCAAACCCTCAAACCCTACACCCTAAACCCTAAACCCTAAAACCCTAAAAGCCTCAATCCCTGGACCTTCAAGCCGAAGCCCGCGCCAGCCAAAGTCGAGCCCTCGGAGGCCATCGTCGCCGAAGAGCAGCCCTCGCCTTCCGATGCCGGAAGCAGGCATTGGGTTGAGGGTTGGGGTTTGGGGTTTAGGGTTTAGGGTTGGGGGTTAGGGTCGGGGGTTTGGGGTTTGGGGTTTAGGGTTTAGGGTTGGGGGTTAGGGTCGGGGGTTTGGGGTTTGGGGTTTAGGGTCTAGGGTTGGGGGTTTGGGGTTTGGGATTTACGAGCCTAGAGGGTTTAGGGTTTAGGGTTGAGGGTTTCGGGTTCGGGGTTTGGGTTTGGGATTTGAGAGCTTAGAGCGTTGGGGTTTAGGGTTGAGGGTTTCGGGTTCGGATTTGGGTGGTTAAGAGCTTAGAGGTTTAGGGTTTAGGGTTTAGGGCTTAGGGTTTGGTGGGTTTAAGAGCTTTGAGGGTTCAGGGATTCGGGGTCCAGGATGCTTTGGGTTTCGTCCGTGTATGGCTTACGGTGTTTTGGGTTTCGTCCGAAACCCAAGCCGGATCGGTATTCGAGGTCCCCATCAGACTCGGAGATTCCTTGAACACCTCGCCACCTCACCACTCCGTGGGTTACTCTCAGGGCGTCCAGGGATCCTGAATGGCGTCAGTCTGAAACCCTAAACCCCAAACCCCAAACTCCCAAAACCTTGAAGCGGAGGCCATAGCTTCACCTTCGTTACGGGGATTTTCGAGACATTTCGGCGGATCGGAAAATAGATGTGCTCAAAAAAAAACTCCCAAAACCTTTTTGACCTAGACCCCAAAGATCCCTAAAGCCCCTAAAGCCCCAAAACAAAGCCCCTAAACCCTAAAGCCCCCTAAAGCCCCTAAACCCCAAACCTTAAAGCCCCTAAAGCCCCCAAACCCTGCAGGGCGGCCCTAAGCTGTTGCCTTCTTCCCGCCGGAACGTCCTGGCGCGTGGGCCGAACAGCGGAGCTGAAAAGACCAGGCTCCTTTGGGTTCAGGGGTTTGGGGTTTGGGGGTTTAGGGTCTAGGTGGGGGCGGGGGNGGCGGGGGGGCGGGGAGTTGAGGGGGTGTGGGGCTTAAGTTGTTTTTGATTTTTAGCTTGGCGCTTAAGGTTCTAGGGCGGTATTTGTTGAAGAAGTTTCGCTCGTTTGGATGTTTCGGGTACCCATGGCGTGTTGGGATCTTCTCTTTTCCGTTGGTTTTGGGTTTTATGTTTTTAGATTTTCTTGATGCTTCGGTGTTAACTAAGGGTTTAGGCTTTAGGAATTTTGTTGCAGTCTTATCTCTTCGGTTTGGTCTTTGTTGTCGTCGCCCTTCTTTAGCAGTTGGAGTCAGTCAAGCTCAGGGTTGGGCAGATCGAGTTTAGGGGCTTAGGGCTTAGGGTTTTTCTGTTGGTTCGGGCTTTTGGCAAACCCTAAACACCCTATAGATCCCTTA
The DNA here is from genome assembly GCA_003297005.1 of Symbiodinium sp. clade A Y106. Lineage (NCBI taxonomy): Eukaryota > Dinophyceae > Suessiales > Symbiodiniaceae > Symbiodinium > Symbiodinium sp. clade A. The sequence continues at coordinate 139,730 of BGNK01000741.1, read as the reverse complement.
AAGGAACCCTAGGCCAGAAGGGGTGTTTAGGGGTTCAGGCTTTTGAGGTTCTAGGGTTTGGGACTTCGAGCTTTGGGGATCCAGGGCTTTTGGGGATCCAGGGCTGACAGCTTTCATCTGACTGCGTGTTTGGTTTAGGGTTTAGGGTTTAGGGTTTAGGATATCCCGGCAACTCCAGTATTCCTCAAGAAAGGATGGGTTGCTCAGGTACTCCCGGTATTGAAGAAGCTTTTAGTCTTGAATTCAATTTGAAAGGTGTTTCTTCTCTGAAGGAGTTTGGTGTCTGGGATGATGAGAGGTGCGTTTGCCGGATCTGGGTACATGCATGCAAATCATGAACAGAGGGTAAGAACTGTGGACTCGCTTTCGAAAGCCCTTAGTAGCCCCTAACCCGTGCACCCCTAGTTCCTGAGTTGCCTTGACCGCATTTCCCTGACTAGGCGCAGATACCGACACAATGAACCCGACACTTCAATATTCCAAGCCTTCCAGGGGAGCACAGCATGCCCGAACTCAGGCAGGGCCTTAAATTCGATAGGCTCGCCATGGGGCTCTCTGGTTCGTGATATACACCTTCATGCCAGGAACAACCTTGGAGCCCAGACGGTATGCGCCGACCGGTGGAGTCTTCGATCTTCGACAGAATTCGGAGGCAGTCGCTTCGTCACTTGGGGTGTTTCGGAGTTTAGGGCTTGGGTGCTTCTAGGATGAAGGGGAAGGTCGCATCGTAGCTGGTGTCTCGAATTGAAGATTCGAAAGATGTCGGTGTCAATGAGACTGCAGCATTTGTCATGTGGGAGTGTACAGTTGGGTGCAGCGACAGGGTGTCACTACAGTCACTAGAGAATCCAGGAGAGTGTGCCCGTCCCCGGCTTTTTGTCTTTTCGGGCCCCCGCACCCCAACCTTTGGGCAGGACAAGGGTGGGGGGACGGGGGGTGCTTCTGGGGAAAGAAGAAGCGCCCCTCTGCCACTCAGCGGCCCAAAACCCGGATCCAGGGCCCTAAACCTCAAAATTCGGCCAACCCAAGCCCGCACACCCTCGACCCTAGCTTCAGGGTGTAGGGTTTAGGGGTTTAGGAGTTTAGGGGTTTAGGGGTCTAGGGGTTTAGGGGTTTAGGGTTGAGGGGTTTAGGGTTTAGGATCAGGGTTTTGAGTAGATATAGCTATAGTTATCTGACAAATAACCATCTTACGAAGTCCCCTCATCCTCTCAGTAGTGTCTAGAGGGCTCCGTGTTTTGAAAGGTTCAGGGTTTAAAAAGGGGCTAACCCTAAACCCTAAACCTTCCGGGTCTGCAGAAGGGGTGCTATACATGTTACCAGCAGGGTCACTACAACACTGAAAGCTTTGCAGGTTCAGGATGTAAGCTTTCAACTTGAACGGGCATACGGGCTGGGGGTTTCAGGGTTCGAAGTCTCAGTGATTCAGGGCGATAAAGGAATCAGAATAACTCGTAATATTCGTCCCTGAGGCATCTTGTTTTTTGTAAGCCATCCCGAAAAACTTAGCCTAAGTACTAAGCCCTAAGCTCATAAGTAAGCATTCTGGCCTCTTTCCCAGAGAGCCCAATAGCCCTTAATTAAGGAATATAGCTAAAATCATAATATGAAGCCCTATATAGTCTAAGCCACTGTTCCTTAATCCCCTTATAGAACCCCTATAGAACCCCTATAGATCCCTTTAAGGAGCCCTTTAAGGAACCCTAGGTATTCCCTAATTAAGGGGATTAAGGGCTCTCTCGTTTTTTTCAGAGGACCTCTAAGTTGAAGCTCTCGGACCAGGGCCCGGCACCCTAAAATCTGCCTTCGAAGCGCTTTCAACCATAACGGTGCAAGGGTCCCTTTAAAGGGTTCCGCTAAAGGAGTCTATAAGGGCTACTATAAGGGATCTATAAGGGTACTATACTATAGGGGCCTTCATAATTAGAATAGGGTTTGGGGGTATATCATCTGGGCTTTGGAGTACCATACTTTCATACAGTTTTGGAACCTGTTATTTAAAGGGAACCCTTATGAAATACAAGTCTATACTTTTTCTACTTCAAAGCCAAGATAAACCCTCTAATCTAGAATCTAGACGCGGTAAAAGACTACCCACACTGTTCCTAACGGCTCCGAAAGGTAGACATACTGATATTACTACGACGACATATCCCTAGAGTCCCTAGTCCAACTCCTAGGGCCCCCTATTTTTGCTCAAGCCCCTAAACCCTAAACCAAAAACCCTAAACCTATACCCTATTTTTGCTCAAGCCACCTATTACGAGGGACATAGAGAAGTTCTTGGAAGAGCCGGAATCTCCTCTGGAAGAGCCGGAATCTCCTCTGACGGTGGTCCATATAGTGGATCCAGCAGAAGCCCAGAGAGCCCTTAATCCCTTAATTGAGGAATATGGCTTAAACTATATAGGGCTTCATATTATGATTTAAGCTATATTCCTTAATTAAGGGGTATTGGGCTCTCTGGGCGTGGATCGAGCAGAAGCTTCTCAACACCTTGAGAAATGGAAGCCGCCGATTGTGTCCGAGATGGAGTCATTTAACCATGCGGTCGGCACAACCTCGAGAAGCGACTCTCAGGTTCAAGCAGGCCTTGCGAGTGGATCAGCCAAGTTAGTGCCGATGAAGGTGGTGTACACAGTGAAGCCGCCATCTGATGAAGCTGCAGCGGGCGGTAGTCTCTGTCGGCGCAAAGCCAGGATAGTTGCATGCGGCAGCATGGTCGATGAGACAGGCGAAGACAATTACGCTGCAGCTGCTCCGGCCGAAGTAGCGCGGACTTCGTTAGCGGTTGCAAGTTACGAGGAATGGGACACAGGAGTTCTTGACATCACGGCTGCGTTCCTAGAAACTCCTCTCAGCGAAGTGAGTGGAGCTTTTCGAGTTCTCGGGCAACCACCAAGGCCTTTGGTCCGAACAGGCCCCCAGAGAGCCCAATACCCTTCAATTAAGGAATATAATATAGCTTAAACCATAATATGAAGCCCTATATAATTTAAGCCACTGTTCCTTAATCCCCTTATAGAACCCCTATAGATCCCTTTAAGGAGCCCTTTAAGGAACCCTATTTTAAGCCGTATTCCTCAATTAAGGGGATTAAGGGCTCTCTGGGTTGTGAGATTTTACCCACGCTTTTTTATGGACTCCGCGAGATCCCTTCAAGTCCCCCCTCCCACCTTAAACCCTACTTAAGGGTCGGTGGATTACTAAGTAGGTGATAGGTGGATTAATATATAAGTACCCTAAAATAAAAGGGTTCAAATTTTAGATAGAGTCAAAACTGGGGATAGGATGTCTTAACTCTTTAAAATGCTTGCTAAGTCCTCCGACTCTCCAAGCAAGCCCCAAAGCCCCAATGCCCCCAACCCCGGCGACGTCGAGTGATAAGGACCTTGACCGGGAGGCCCCGGCACCGGAGGAGCTTTGCAGCTTCCTGCCTGCTGCCAAGCACAGATGGCATGTGGGCAGGATTTTTTCCTTGAAGGTGTTCTTATTTTGGAGTTTTTGGGGTTCAGGGTACATCGTGAAAATGGCATGCTTTTCTGGGCAGGTTTCCACAGGTTTTATATCCTATGCAGAGTGAGTGGTGGGCGGCTTCGCGGCTGCAACTGCACTGGCCTTGGCTAGCTTCTATCTCTTCCCTTCCCAGCATCCCTATATAAGCCAAAACTCAACCACAAGCTAGCCAGAGCTAGCGCAAGAGCAAAAGCTCTAATGACTTTAATTCCAAGCGCAGAGGCAATAACAATAACTTCAATAAAGACCATCATAGCCGCAATAATGGAATCATCAAAAATAACGAGAACAACAGATTCTACTGAATTCTGAACCCTGCACCCCACACTCGAAGACTTCATTACAAACCCCCAACTCCAAACCCTTAAACCTGAACCCTGAAACCTAAACTCTACATCCTCACGTATGCTCTAAGCCCGAACCTCTATAAAACCCTTACGGTCCAGAATCCTTATAAAGCCCTTGTCGAACCCTCAAAAGCTCTTACTAAAATCCTTATAGAACGCTTATACCACCCGTTTAAAACCCTGTTAGAAGCCTGAAAGAACATTAAAGACACAAAGAGCCCTCTTAGCACCCTTCTGAAACCCTAAACCCTTAAACCCCTAAACCCCTACAGTGGAAGCCCAAAAGTTGGAAACGGCCTCAATCCTTAAGAGCAATGTAGAGGGAATCCCAGCACTATTTGGCCTTAATCCGTTTTCCAACTTTATGGGGTTTACTGTAAATCCCTAAACCCCTAAACCCTTGAACCCCTGAACCCGAAAAAACCCGAAACTTCAACCTCGAAGCAGCACGCCGCCCTTGGCCGAGGCTTCCCTGTGTGCAGCAGGCAGTGGCAGAGGCCGGCCAGTCCGAGGGTCTGAATTCAGGGGGCCTTATATTGTTCTAAGGTTAGAAGTATGGGCCCCTAGTATGGGCCCTTAGCCCTTTTAAGGGACCTTAAAGGGTACAAATAGGGCATATATTAGGTATATAAGGATCCCAGGCTTAAGGGCCCATACTGGCGGCCCATGGTTTCATCCTAAGATATTGGTTTAAAGCTCTAAATCCCCTAAACCCGAAACCCTAAAACCCTTGCAGGGGGCCTTATGGGTTTAAAGCTCTAAAACCCCTAAGCCCGAAACCCTAAAGCCCCCTAAACCCCTCAACCCTACACCCCTAAACCCTAAACCCTAAACCGCTAAAACCCCTAAAACCCCTAAACCCGAAACCCTAAAACCCTTACAGGGGAGTCTTATGGGTATAGGGTTTTAGGGGGTTTAGGGGGTTCAGAGGCTCGAGGCTCTAGGGCTTTAGGGGGTTTAGGGTTTGGGAGTTCAGGGCCCTGTGGGTTGCAGAGGGCGTTTATGGGATGATAGGGCCGTTAGGGTTTTAGGGTTTAGGGTTTTAGGGTTTAGGGCCCTGTGGGTTGCAAGCGGTGTTTACGGGATGTTACAGTGTCTTTGTAACTAACTAGGTGGCAATTTGGTCCCTTTATGGTTCCTATAGAGGTACCTATTCATAAATACTTTTCAGAGCCCCAAAACTACAACCCAGATAAGGGTTCTTGTAGATCAGGGCTTACGGCTTGGGGTCCACTGTCTTACAAGGTTTCCGGGGTATTATAAGGTCTCGTCGGGTGTTATAAGGTTGTGTGAGAGTTTTGACAAGTTAAGTAAAAGTTTTGCGAAAGGGGTTTTTTGACTTTTAGAAGATATATTCTTACCAGAGGGGTGTTTGAGGTTCTCAGGGATTTAGTCATGGGGATCTCGATTTTTTTTTGCTGCGTTTTGGGCGTCTGTTGGGTTTCGGCTTGAATGTTTGTTGAGGTTTGATTTTCTGTTGAAGAGGTTTAGGGTGGCATGGGTTTTGTGTTCTCTAACTTTTGGGCTGATGGTCGGGAGTTTAATGTTGGGATCAGAACAACTAGTAACTTTAAGCCACACGATTCTGACAACATCTTCCCAGAGCCCGAATACAACAGTAAGAAAACTCTCATGTTGGCTTGAACCGTAAACCCTAAACGATCTTGAACCATGAGGCACCCTGAGCCTAAGCCAACCCCAACCCGTATAGCCCAAATCCTACATCCTAAACCATGAACCCTGAACCGAAAGCTCTGATGAACCTTAAACCATCTTCTTATCCCATATAGCAACCCTTATAGTATCCGTTGTAGCAACCTTTTACGAACCCTAAACCTCAATCGCGTAAAGTCACGAAAGCTAGCTCTGTGGAGCTTGCGGGAGTTGTCGTTTACCATTCACTTCGTTAGTAATAGAGATCTAGGTCAAAAAAGCACGCAGGACCTTATCTGGTCCTTTTTCAATAGTTAAGGCTCAGCGCTGTGTGGCCACAGTTCTCGGCTGACCACGCCATGCAGGCCGCCCCGCTCTCGGCTCCAGCGCGCACCATTCTGGACGCGCTCGAGCCTCCAGGCAGCAGGTCCCTCACGTGTTTCTGTTGGCCCCTCTTGCACTGCTTTGCGCCCAGGCGACCCATGGCATGGAACGATTGGCAACAACGCTGGCAAACCGCAACGCCCCGCCCAGCCACCGCGGCCACACACTGCGAGTACATGACAGCAATGAGCCTCAAATTTGACGACAACTGGCCGCAGCTTCTTGCAAACAACGAGGAACACCTCTGGAAGACCGCTCTGCAGGCGCCGTGGGTGCAGCATCTCCGCCAAGCCCCATCGTGGAACGAGTGGCAACGACTCAGAAGATTCACGCCAAGGCAGCACCCGCTGCGCTGCTCCGGCGGGCCGCTTACACAGAACTGCGACAGAGACTTTCCGGTAGAGCAGCACACGAGCCAGAGCCTCTCCTCTTCGAGCACGGCCAAAACACTTCTCGACGCCAGCCGCTTCACCCCTTAACCTGGAATGTGTTTCAGCGATGGTGGCACCAAAGCAGCAAAGCTAAACCGACGAAGGGCCAGTACCTCGACATGATGCAGCGGCTCTTCGGTGACGACTGGCGACGCCACCTTCCGCCGACGACTCTCAACTGAACCGCTGCACTTGCCATAACCCCTTCGGTTTTTTATTTTCATTTTCGCTGCTCAGGTCGAGCCGTGCTCGTGCGCCCCGCAAGAAGATATCTACGGCCCTGGCTCGCCTGAAAATTACTGCAGAAACGCTGCAGTATGCTGAGTCGCACGAAGTCCTCAACATCGCGCGATGCATCTTGGCTGACGTGCAGCTCCTCTGCAGTGGCACCACATGCACCGGAAACCGCGCCCGCGGCCCCGCCCGCCACGCAGCTTCAAAAATCTTCGGCCGCGACAGCGCGCCTAAATAAACCATTTTTCCTCTTCGGAACTTGCATGGCCGGCATAACGGTTCAATTGCGCGGCTGGACAAAGCTGCATTGCCCGGCTGATCTTTTTTGAGCCGAAACCTGTCCAGCATGGAAAAAATCCTCCTGCAACACCGCTTCTCCTAACACCTCTGAGCCCAGCCCGTCCTTGCTACCTTGCACGCAGGCCTTCGCCGTCGAAAACATCGAAAGCGCTCGCTGCCGGACCCTCGGCGCCTGCCGTGTGCATTGCCTGGTCTGCGCCTGCTGCCCAGGCCCGCTCGACGAGCTGCAGAGAGGCTTGCCGCCCCAGCAGGCCGTCGTCCTCAAAACCCTGTTTCGGCAACCCTTCCAAAGTTCGTTTGAAGCTTCCCCAAATAGAAAACCTATGCATTTTTGCTGGAAGTAGACTAGAATTGCTTTAGACGACTCTCAAACTATTTTGTACTGGAACTTGCTGCCAGGAAACACATCTGCGTATTTAACCTGCGCCCCTCCGCTCGCCCCTCCTCCCAGTTTTGTTAAGGTACAATCAAGCACGCCCCGGCTTTCACCAGAAGAATCAGGCGTGTCAGCAGGGTATGTCTGAGTCCTGCAGTTCTGCAGAGCCAACCGAGTGCGGCAACATGCATGCAAGCCAGCGGTTCATGCTGCCAGTGCCTGCAGTCTTGTCTCCTTAGTGTTTGCAGAAAAACCAAAGCACAGCTAGACGGCCAATGCCGCAACCAGTTCTGTACGCACGTGCACGCACAGCCTCGATCCAACCAATCATGTACGCAGGTGCAATTACATCCTCGACTCCGGCAGCGCGGCTGCAGGCTGCCGCAGCTGATGACGACCCCGCCGGGCCACCGTGAGGCAGAAATTTCGGGCGCAGGTTGATTACGCAGATGTGGGTCTTCTGAACGCAGACGGCTCCACTAGCTAAAACGCCAAAAGTCTAAACCGTTTTAACTGAAGCTCTTCAGACTCGAATCGATTGAAACTTACGAGTCTCTGATTCTCGCTTTTGCAGCGGAAAAACATGGCGCGTTTTTGCGCCCGCCGAGGGTGTGGGACAAGGCTGGGCGACGTAAGAATGCGATGGGCTCACTCTCTGTGCAGCCCATGGCCGAGCCCTCAGAGCCGGCAACCCACAGCTACGGAACGTGCCGCAGCGACATGTCTGTGGGGCTGCGCAGTGTCGCCTTCGGCTCAGCCAGCCCCGACTTGCTGCAGGAGCCCGGCGCTTCCTAGCCGCTTGGGGGCATTGCGCAGTCAAAGCGCTGACGCTGCAGGTGCTTGCCCAGCTGTCCGGAGATAGGCGGACTACCACCGACATTGGACTGGACGGCAGATGACCCCTTCCCTGCCCTGCAACCACCCGGAAGTGCAGCACCGGACATCCTTCTCAACCTTGCCATTCGGCAGAGAGTGTCCGGTGCGGCCTTTCGGCAACGAGGTTGGCAGCACCAACTGTGGTCCTAGTGGCTACTGGTCTCCAGATTTTCGCTGCATCACGTTGCCACTAAGAACCAACTCCGGGCTGCTACGCTTCAGCAAAACGCTGTCGCAGCACGCGGCATAGTTAACACCTGGGTGGTCCAGCCTCTGGCGGACCTCTGGCAGCGTAGGGGCGCCATTTTAGCCCAGAGCGGAGGTACCACGTGGGCCCCCCTACTAAGGGCGATCTCGCAGACACGCGGGTTCGCGGAGTTCTGGAGCAACCGGCTAGCATTTGATATGCGTGCCACTCGCTGGCCTGAAGACAGACCGGTGCTAAGCGCGGGCTGGCCCAGGTCCTTCGTCCCCTATCTGCTTGGGCTGGGGCAGAGATGTGCTGCGAGCCTGCCGCCGTCTCTGGCCGGTAAGTGTTCTTAGGCAGCAGCTTCCCTGCCTTGACGACGGCTCCTTACATGTAGAGCTATACCACATTCAGTGGTGGTTCTGCGAGCTGTCTCAGACCCACTCCTCTGTATGGCGCGCTGCCTAATGTTGGGTATCGTTTTATTGGATTTCCGTATACTTGCCAGGAAGTTCTGACTCGAGCTTTTGTGTCAATAGTAACAACAACAACAGCAACACGGACCAAGGTTTGGGGTTTAGGGTGGCTGCTGAATATATGCATCGGGCTCTCAGCATGAAACGTGCGGGCCGAAAACAAACTGGGATTCATACTGGTGGGCTCCTCACCATCACGTGCGACGGAGCTGAACTCGTGAGTGCGATGAGATACACTTAGAGCAATCTACCTTGAGGAATTTTCAGCCTCACCAGTTCAGACCTACAAGTCCATCAAGTCGGCTAAGCAGATCGTAATTCCTTCACCTCCATTAACCTCACGGACCAGCGAACCAGCTGCCCTTCGGTCCGGGCGCTGTCACCCGCGGGCATGCTGAGCGAAAAAGATGCTGCCAGCTCTTCCTTTCCTTGGATCTAGGTTTCGTAGCCCAGTTCTCAAGTCTAAACGAATCTTAAATCCCACACCCCGAACCGAGGCCCCTAAAACCTAAAAAGCAAGCCCTAAAATCACCCTAAAGCCCTACACCCCAAAGCCGTTATGCCCTAAAGCCCTCAAGCTTTAAAACTCCGAAGAAAACCCTAAAGGCCTAAAACCCAAAACCCTAAAGCCCTTAAGCTCTACCTAAGCCCTGAAGCTCCAAAACCCTACAACCCAAAAACCCCTAGATTCTAGAAGCCTTAACACCCTAAAGCCTTAAACCCTAAAACCCTTAAAACCGTTGAAACCCTTAAAACCCGAAACCTAGGCCCATCACTTCTGCCTCTGGCTGCACGGGCCCCACGGCAGCGGCAAGAGCCGTCTGGCCTGGGGAAACGAGATGAGGCCGAGCTTCGGGTTTTTGGGACTTCCAGGGCTCCTTAAAGGGATCGAAAGGGCTCCTTAAAGGGGTCTATAGGGTTCCTTAAAGGGATCTATACGGTTGAGGGTTTAGGGTCTACTTGGAGGATCATGGGACTTAGTAAGTAGGGTTACAAGTGGGTTATAAGTAGATATAACTTTAGTTACCTTACTTATAAGCCGACTTTGTAAGCCCCATCATCCTCGAAGTAGGGTTTTTGAGGCTTTAGGGTTTAGGGGTTTCTAGGGTTTAGGGAAGTTTAGGGGTTAGGCGTTTAGGCTTTGAGGTTTGAGGGTTTAGGGTTTCGGATTTGGGGTTTGGGGTTTGAGGGTTTGGGGTTTAGGTTTCAGGCTTGAGGGTTTCGGTTTCAGCCACGGTTCCCTTAAAACCTAAACCCTGGACCCCTGTACCTTCGACTTTCAACTCTACAGCCCTGGCCCTAAAACCCGAAACCCCAAACATGAAAAGCCTAAACCCTGAATTTGAAATGCCCAACAGATCCAACTCTTCAGGCTTTCGGTGGCCAAAGCCGATCGAACAGGTCAGTGCAACTGCAAATGCGCAGTATTTGTTATTGTCATGCCTGGATCCTGAACATCTGGACAATTCATGGACTTTTTTGTCGGAAGCACAGCCACAACATGGGGTGGTTTGGGAACTAGGTAGCACTTGCGGAAACTTTTTAGTTTCCCTTTATGGTTCCTATAGTGGTCCTAAACCCTAAACCCTAAACTCTAAACTCTAAAGTCTAAAGCCCTAAACCCTAAACCCTAAACTCTAAAACCCTAAACCCGAAAAAAACCTAAACCCCAAAACTTTTAAGGGCCCCCAAACTACAGGTTCGGCTAGCTCTCGTGTTGGTTCAGGGAACGAGATGGCGCCAGAGTGGAAGCATCGGCGCACTGGTTCTCCATGAACCTTGAATCATAAGGACCCTTAGGGGGGTAGGGGGGAGGGGGGTAGGGGGCTTTAATACCCTTTATAAGGACTTAGTAAGGCTTGTTTAAGGAAGCATAGTCGCCTACCCCCCTTCCCGCCTACGCCCCTAAGGGTCCCTATGATTGAACAAACAAGGAATCCTGACCCAAGCACGCAACCCGAAGCCCTAAAGATACCCTGGTCTGTCAAGTCTCAGAGAACACATCCCGAACTTACACCTGGCACTCCACAGCTCTAAACTTCGATAGAGCTTTGAGGAACCCAAAGCCTGAACCCTGAACTCTACCAAACCCATCCCACATAAGAGGCCTCCTTTTAGGCACTTATGATCCTACTTGCCCCATCTTAACGCCCCGCTTAAACCATAATCGTTAAAGCGCTAAACCCCTACACACCTAGTGCTGTAAACCCCTAAACCTCCAACCCTAAACCCTAAACCCGAAGCCCTAAAGCCGTAAACCCTTAAACCTTCAACCCTAAACCCAAAGCCTAAACCCTAAATACCTAAAACCGTAAACCCCCAAACCCATCCTTTTCGGCCCTCCCCACCTCTCCGCCCCCCTGCCCTGCCCCAAACCCTAAGACCGTAAACCCCTAAACCCATCCGAGCTTTTCCCCAAAACTAAACCCTAAACCATACCCATAGTAAGGAATATACCATAATTCCCATAGTCTAGGGCCATTAAGGTAAGTAGCTGCCCTGCCCTGCCCTCCTTCAATGCTTGGAGGATCATGGGACTTAGTAAGTAGGGTTTTTGGTACCGTACTTGGGGATATAAGTAGATAAACTATAGTTACCTTACTTCTTAAGCCTACTTACTAAGTCCCATGATCCTCTAAGTAGACCCTAAACCCAAAAACCTGTAGATCCCGTTAAGGAACCCTATAGATCCCTTTACGTCTCCCTTGAAGGAACCCTACTTACTAAGTCCCATGATCCTCTAAGCGCCCTGCCTGCCTTGAGGCCCGGCCTGGCCGATCTCTTGGCCCATGGCGCCTTTCGCGCTTTGGAGGTCACGCGTTTTTGTTGGGGCTGTTGCTAAAAGTCTGATGTAGGTGTTGCTGAAATTGATGTAGGTGTTGCTAAAATTTATGTAGGGTTTCGGGGTTGAGGGGTTGAGAGTTTAGAATTTTTGACCAGGTTTAGGGATTTAGGCTTCAGGTTGCAAATTGGACGATCACTGTTGTTAGTGTTGTTTTGGCTCCTGTTAGCTGCGATGTTGCGATGAACAAAGCCAGTAGCATACTTCGGTGATGATAACCGTGGGTATGATTGGCATTGTGTTGTCATCATGTCCAGTGTCAGCCTCGTTGCTGTAATTAGTAATAGTAAGAACAACGGTCTTGATCCCCTTTGCGATCATGGCCGTGGTGGTAATCTTCTTCTGTTCTTCGCCATAAACATCATTGCGACGGTCCTGGTAATTCCTGGTGGTGATGATGACGGTGATGATGGGCATGCTAGTTGCTGCTATCGTTACTGATGACTGCTGCTTCCGCTGCTTATTGCTATTCCTCTCGTCACTGCCGCTGCCAAGGCCAATCACCTTCCTATGTTCTCTTTCTTAGTATGTTGTTATGTCCTCGTCTCTACTCATAACAAGAAAGATGGTAATAACAATAATAACAATAATAACAATAATAACAATAATAACAATAATAACAATAATAACAATAATAACAATAACAATCGTAGTAATAATACTAGTGGTAAAAAGAAGAATAGTAATAATGATATTGCTATTGTGGATGCACGTGTTCGAACATCTCGCCATCGGCCCTAAACCCAAGCCTCCGACTGTCAATCCCGGAACCCACCCTTGCCCTCATAGGAAGCCGGACAGAAACCCTTTAAAAGGAACACCCTGAACCCCAACCCCTAAACCCCTAAAGAGCTACACCCTGAACCCCTACATTTTTTCAACCTAAAAGCTGAAAGTTAAACCTAAACTTAAACCTAAACCCTAAAACCTAAAGCTCTGCACAGCCCCAGACCTCGCAGGGGCTTGGGTTCTCCGAGCCCTTGCCCGAAGACTCCGTGCTGATGACTGTTCAGCCACCTGCCTTGCCAGGATTGGGGTTTCGGCTTTAGGCTTCAGGGTTTAGGATTTAGGGGTTTAGGATTTAGGGGTTTAGGGTTTAGGATTTAGGGGTTTAGGGTTTAGGCTTTAGGATTTAGGGGTTTAGGGTTTAGGCTCTAGGGTTTCCGGGTTTTAGGGCTTTTCGTTTATAGTATCGTGGTTTCGTGCTAAGCGGTTAAATGGTACGGTATGAGGGTGTTCACCCTGCAGGGTTTAGCGCTTCGCGTGGGTGGGCTGTGGGCGTATAGGGCTGGGGGTTCTGATTTTCAAGGCTCAAAAACCAAACACTTCCATGACTAAACGTCTTGATAGTATTCTTCACTACTGTCACTCTTGTCTTTATGATGGACTTGTCATTGCCACAAAAGTCGCGAAAGCTGTTGCTGTACGATCGTCTACTGCTACTCCTAAGGTTTCTGTTGATAGCGCTGTGAATGAGAGTAGACTTTTCATTACCAGTTTCGTGCGAATCTTCGCATCATCTTGCCACTGCGGCTTTGATTTCTTAGCGGGCAGCCATGCGCATATTTTCCGTTGCCATGTGGCTATATTTCCATGAGAAGGGCGATTAGAGAAGGTGTTCAACAGCTGTCATCTACTTGAGCTATTACACTATTTTGACGTCGCTTCTGGCTCACTTAGCACAGTTTGTAGATGCCAGTGCAACAACAATCACTAGTCGAGTCTGCACCCTAACATCACCGGGTGTAGGGTTTAAAGCTTATGTGATCTTCTGAGTCTTCCGGGACTGCATGGATCAACACCCTCAAGTCCCAGAATCCGGAGGAACCCCAGCACACCAAACCTCCAGGTGCGCCAAAAGCTTTTAGGGTTTTAGGGTTTAGGGTTTAGGGTTCACTTCGGTCTTCGTGCCTTCAAAATCTACAGCTCCCGTTGCAGGGATTCAAGCATCAGTGCATTGGGGCTTAGCGCCGCTTCTTTGTTTGCCATGTCGGCCAACACCGCCGACCTGGATGTTACAAATCCGGAGCAGGTGCCTGCGTTTAAGGTCGCTGAATGTGCCTGGCCTTCGTGCTGGGAGCATTTATCCTTTGCCCCCATGCCCCCATGAACCCTAACTCCTTCGCCCAACAGCCAAGCCAAGCAGTGGTTTGCATTCCACAGACTTCATGCACTTGCTTGCGCGACGGAGTACTCGGTTCGGTTTGTGGGGATTGATATGTTGCTGAATGTTTGGGCTTCCAGACCTAGGATCCCGGGTTTGTTTTGATGTGCTCCGAAAAGATTGATGCCGGCTTGGACATCTTCCCGACACTACAGCGATCCTGACATTGACACACTCGGTTATCTGTTCACCAAATCCAGAAGTGTAAACCCGGAGCTCTGCGACTGTAGGTTAGCCCCACCTGCGACACAAAATCTCGAAAACCTTGCACCCACTCTGCGCGGTTAGGCTCTTGATCTCAACAACATCCGCAGCGTGCTGCAGCGGATGGAGGACATGTACTGGCAGTAATGACGACAACGATTTCCACGGCGATGTTTCAATTTTTCTCATGGCGATGTGCTTTGTGGTAATCAGGATGTGATGGCTTAGTGATGGTATGTCACAGTGTCTGTGGTGATGTTGGTCGAAGTTGAAGATTTTTGCTTTAGTTGTTGATGGTGATGGGGAATAACCTTCTTCGTAATGATGTCTAGTCATCATAGCGTAGTTATATAAGTTTAGCAAGGACTCCATCATCTTCAGCCTCATCGAGCGGTCCCAGTACCGGGTGAACAAGGCGGGGTTAGACATTGCTTAGAGGATCCTGGGACTTAGTAAGTAGGGTTATAAGTAAGGTAACTATAGATATATTTGCTTATAACCCCAATTCGAGTACTTATAACCTCCAAGTGGGCGCAGTTCTTAATAGTCCATTTGGTGTTCGTTCTTGACATATGTCGTACGTCTGCTTTCGGATTGAAGCCAGGTCGAGGTTCCCCCAAGCCGCACCATGCGGACGAAAAACACCCCTGGCTCAAGAGCGCTTAAATACATGGAGGAGCCCCTACTTTGCATTTCTGCTAACTTACGAAGCACAAGCGGGTAACTACATACGTCCCCAAAACGGCTTAAGCCCGTGCTTCCGTTTCATGACTACCTTACTTGTAACCCTACTTACTACCCAGAGAGCCCAATACCCCTTAATTAAGGAATATGGCTTAAACTATAAAGGGCTTCATATTATGATTTAAGCTATATTCCTTAATTAAGGGGTATTGGGCTCTCTGGGTAAGTCCCATGATCCTCTAAGTAAACCCTAAATCCTAGACCCTATAGATCCCTTTAAGGAACCCTATAGATCCCTCTAAGGAAAATTATAGATCCCTTTAAGGAGCCCTGTACGGAACCCTACTCACTAAGTCCCATGATCCTCCAAGTACTTCCTTGGGCACCAAGCGCAGCCTTGGCTCAATGCGAAAGCGCCCAAGCCACAATAGCGCCCTGCTGCCCTGCTTGTAAGAAGACTCTACATTTTACTAATATACATACTAATGCTTATTTATGTAACATTGTACATTATACACTAGTATACTTTCTGTTTACTGGCTGGAATCGCATCGGCTGGTCTGGTTGCACCGGATTAAGTTCTCACCATGCCCAAAATTTTACACTGCACTCACGAGACCTAAGATAAGACCCGAGACCCCTGAACCCCAATTCCTAAACCCTGATGTTAACGACTGTTCAATGCCCAAAGAACACCCTCCTGGAGCTTGTGCAACACTCTACAGAACCCTTGCAAACCGTAATATGTCCCTATAGAACCGTTGTGAAACCTCAAAACACCCTCTTGAACTACTCATACCTTAAACCTCGAAACCCGAAATAAACCCCGAAATCCAAAGCCCTGAGGCAGTCTACCAGGCCGACCATCCGCAGCTGGGCGCTTTCCGCCAGCATCAGCTCCTCGCTGTGTTGAGGGATAGGGATATCCCATATAAACCCCCTTGTAAAGAAGCCCAATAAGGTAGGGATATCCCCATAAAATGCTTATGCTTATGTGCTTTCGGGGTCCCGTAGATTAGGGGTTAGGGTTGAGGGTTTATACGGTGTTTTTTTGCACCGACTTCTAGGGTTTTGTAAACTTGCTGCAAGGTTATATAGATGGTTTAGGGTCCTATGAGGTTTTATGGGGGTATTGTAGAGGGCTGAAGATGTAAGGTTTAAAGGGCTGAGGATTTAAGGTTTAGACTTTGGAATTTAGGATTGTTATGTGTGACGTTGTGGGGGGCTTCTGTGCGGGCTTTGGAGGTTCAGAGAAGAAGCTCGAGTTTAGGGCCTACCTTTGGGATCTCGTGCCGCGGGTTTAGGTTTTAGGGTTGAGGGTTGGGAAATTCGGGAATTCGGGTCTGGGGTTCAGGGCTTAAGCTAAGTTCCCGCACTTTTTTGATCATGTTCCCCCATTATATTCCCTCTTGTGAAGTTCGGTAGCACCTTATAAAACTAGACAGAAAGGCCGAGAAGAACCCGTACACAAACTTGGTGAAACCGGCTTCCATCATCATCGGACCCTCGTAAACTTCAGTAAAAAGCCTTACGTGTCGATAGCTTGCATGTCTTGGAGGATCAAGGACTTCGTCAGGCAGAGTCAGTTTAAGTAGGATTTAACGTGCCCTTGTAACTGAGTCGCCTGATCCTAAAAAAACCCCGGGGTTTAGGGTTTAGGGTTTAGGGTCCTTGAAAAGTTTCTGATTGTAAAGAATCCTTATTGCACCCTTGCATACAGAGTCCTGTCCTACGCATAAGGCACGCATCCCCGCTGCCAGAGCACCTGCATAGGGCGCAGCATCGGCTATCCCAGCCACTGAGCTATCTTCCCACAGCCTACCTGGAACCACAAGCGCCAGTGCGCCCTGATCAGCAAAGGGAACCCCTGTTGATCGCAAGTCATGACTTCAACATACCTGGAAGCCTGCAGATACAGGATCCTCTCGAACGGTCCACAACTTGCAGTAGGCCGCAATCACTGCTAGCAAATTCCTCAGATCCGTTGTCGGTAGTGGCCTGACAAGACTGCCATTCTGTTGCAGCAGCCGTAGCCTGTCACCACCATAGTGCGAGCTCCCCGAAGGTTGCAACTCCACATCCAATAATGTACCCTAAGACTGCGAGCGGACTTCCGTGGTTTGTAGGTTCGATAAAGGCCCTTGCTCAGACCTCTACCTGCTCCGTTTCCCAGAGACTTCCAACACCCCTTAATTGAGGAATATAGTATACCTTAAATCATATCAGGGTCCCTACCATAATTTGAGGGATATTCCTTAGCTCTTATAGTACCCTTTTAGAAACCTGCATAGATCCCTTTAAGAAACCCTTTAAGGGATACTCCTATATTCCCTTATAGAATCCTTGTAGACCCCTTTAAGAAGCCCTTTAAGGGATACTCCTATGTTCCCTTATAGAACCCTCATAGATCCCTTTAAGGGATATTCCTTAACTAAGGCGTTTTGGAGTCTCTGGGTTCGCCTCTGGAAAGCCCCGGAGCCGAAGCTACACCCCAAACGGTTTAGGGTTTAGGGGTTTAGGGGTTTAGTTTTTTAGGGGTTTAGGGTTTAGGGGAGTAGGATTTAGGGTTTAGGGGTTTTAGGGGTTTAGGGGTTTAGGGTTTAGGGAACCCTAAACCCCTAAACCCTAAACCTCTAAACCCTAAAGTTTGGGGTTTACGGTTTTTTCCCTAAAGAGAGCCGAGGCTGAAGGCGGCGGGCTCCAACGGTTGCCTGGGCGACTGGTGGCTGGGCTATGGACTGGGGTTCCAGGAGCTCCCCTAAGGGTTCCCTTAAGGGTTTCAATGTTTATGGTTTCTAGAAGGGCTCTACAGGGGCTCTACAGTACGGGTTTGGGATTTAGGGATTTAGGGTTTAGGGTCTGGGGTCTGGGGTTTGGGGTTTAGGGTTGAACCGTTTTTTAGAAGTTTAGGGTTTAGGTTCTAGGGTTCTACGGTTCAGGGTTTCGGGTTCGTGAGTTCTACAGTTTAGGGCTTGGTTCTACGGTCTAGGGATCTAGAAAGGATTGATGAGCTATTCAGGATCTATGTTGGGTTTTACAAGGGATCCCTAAACCCTTAAAAAAAACCCCTAAACCCAAAACCCCCAAACCCCTAAGCCCCTAAAACCCCTAAACCCTAAATCCTACTTCCCTAAACCGTTTGGGGTGTAGCTTCGGCTCCGGCTTGATCTGAGTTCTCAGAGATTCATCGGGGTCCTACGGGGCATCTCGAAGGTCCTAGGTCCTGGGGCTTGAGGCTTAGGGTTCTGAAAAGGCTTTAGAAGGGATCTCCAAAAGTGGTTAGGGATTTCTTAGGGTTCTGCAAGGGCTTTAGAAGGGATCTCCAAAAGTGGTTAGGGATTTCTTAGGGTTCTGCAAGGGCTTTAGAAGGGATCTCCAAAAGTGGTTAGGGATTTCTTAGGGTTCTGCAAGGGCTTTAGAAGGGATCTCCAAAAGTGGTTAGGGATTTCTTGCAGTTCTGCAAGGGCTCTAGAACAGTGGGTAGGGATTTTTAGACAGGTTCTTGAATTGCGTCTTGTCTGATTGTGACGTGCGTCCGTGCGTCTTTTTATTTTCACAGGATGCTCACGGCAAGCGCCTCACGTTGTGGTGCGGTGTACAGTTTTCGCTGACGTCTTTGCGAATCCGTGAGAGCTGCAGGACGACGATGGGTGGGTTGCATAGGCCAATCAGAAAACCTTGGTACTGTCTTCTTTGTCATATCCCGAGCACGAAGCCCTGTAATCTGAAAGCCTAGACCCTAAACCCCGGAAGCACGCAACCGTAAACCCTAAACCCCTAAACCCCTAAACCCTAAACCTTAAACCCCCTTAAAGCCCCAGGTTCATCTACCAAACGGAGTGTTTGCACTCGCAGGCCTGGGATAAGCCCAAAAGGTAGGGTTTAGACGTTTGTTTAGGGACGTTCAGGGTTTGGGAATCATTGGTGGCTGCGGGTGCAGGGCTGTAGGGTTTTAGCAGGGTTTTAGACTGTGGTGGAGGGCTTTAGGCTTTTAAGGCTTTAGGGTGTAGGGTTTAGCGGTTTGGGCTTGGGATATTAGGGTACCCAGAGAGCCCAATATCCCTTAATTAAGGAATATAGTTTAAATCATAATGTGAAGCCCTATATAATTTTAAGCGACATTCCTTCATGAAGGGGTCTTGGGCTCTCTGGGTAAGGGTTCCGCTTGGGTGCAGGGGTCAGTTCTGGACTCCAGGGGTTCAATCTGTACTCGTGGGGGTAGCAGCGTTGTTTCGCCACTGAGCAAGGAGCTACGAAACAAGAATGCGCACATTTTGCTATGGCGAAGGACAGAAGAAGTCAAGCAGCCTTGCGCGCGACATGTTTGCTGAGGAGCGGGCTCCAAGACAACATGTGGAGTCTTTGCGACGTGTCGGAGACAATGCTGTTGTTCCACGCACTCCGGTCCTGTAGAATGATGAGAGCATGAGTAGCTATTCAAGTGCTCTCGCTCCTAGTCAACCCACACATTAAGAAACACAGCATTCCGCGTCGAAAACGGCACTTCCGCAATAAGCCCTAAACCCAAAACTACAACATGACAATGGTGTGAATAGAAAAACAAAGCCCGCACCTTTTCGCAAGATCGAAATCCGCAGTTGAGGGGGTTTCGGTACGGTTCAGGCTTGTAAGCCGGCGGAGCTTTTGAAGCAACTTGGTGTCATCGAGAAGAGAGGCCGGGCAGGCGCGCCCTGGACTTTGGGAAGAGGAAGAACATCGTCTACCTCGCGTACATCTTCCCCACGGCGATCGGTGAGAAGGACAAGAAAGAGTCCCTGATTCGTTTGGTCGTTGGCAATGAGCCGATGCAGTCGACCGCCGCCGTGTGCAGTGGCTGAGCCCGGAATGAAGGTCCACCCTCCTTGCACGGTTCTTTGGGTTACTTAGAATCAGACAATATTGCAGCCAAGCTTTCATCTTTAGTGAAACCGTCCAGTCCATGCAGCTGTCAGAGATGCACCATGAATCGGCCGACATTGCCGGATCCTTCGGATGCCTCAGCTTAGGGTCTCGAGTTTAACTCACTGCACAAGATGCAGTTGTGAAGGCACTACGTGCGCCCGACAGTGGCCCTGAATACTAACCCAACGCTAAGTCCCGCACCCTGAAGCCCCAAGAACCCTTCACCCAACCAAGGCCAGAAACCCACTAAACCTCACAGGTCTAAACCCCAATGCCCTACACGCCTAACTCCAGACCCCAAAGCCCTAAACCACAAAGCCCCAAATCCAAAACATCTTTAAAACCTAACACCCCAAAAAACCCCAATGCTCCACACCCCGAAACCCTTAACCCTAAACCCTTAAACCTAAACCCTAAACCCCAAAAAAGTTCCCCAAAGCCAGGTCCGCCGCTATTTGCACCCCACGGAGTTCTCTTTCTTCGGCCCTCTTCCCGAGCCGAGCTTGGGGGGACAGAGCCGGAGCAAGGCAGGGGCTTTTTTTCTTTTTATAGGGTTGCCTTAAAGGGATCCTTTAAGGGTTCCTTAAAGAGATCTATAAGGGTTCTATTGAGGGTTTAGGGTTTTGGGGTTTAGGGATTTAGGGTTCAGAGGGTGTTGAGGGTTTAGGGTTCAGGGTTTAGGGTTCAGGGTTTGGGGGTTTAGGGTTCAGGGTTCATGATTCAGGGTGTTGTTGAAGATTCTGATGAGACGTTGGCACAACAATCGCTGCCTTAAGACGGGCTGCAACGGCACATGAGCCTTCATCTAAACAAGATTTTGGTTACTATAGGGACCTTAATAATTAATTAGGCTTAGTATATTAACTGTAATAAGGGACCCTGGGAATAATATTGGTAATTATTGACGCCCCTTCATTACATTTTTTCCGCTCCGGCCGCTTGGATGGTTGACATTACAGATCCTTCAGAAGCCTAAACTTGAACCCAGGGCCCTAAATCCGAAACCTGAACCTGACAACCCCTAAACCCCAAACCCCAAACCCCAGAGCCCTAATCCTAAATTCCAAATCCAATAAGGATCCTACCATTTAATGAAGGTACTATATTAGGGTCCTCTATTTTCGGAAACTCCCAAATCCATCTAAGATCTTCGAGTCGACAGGCCGAGCCTGTGCTGGCGCCGGTGCCGGCAGAAGCCAAGGCAGGGGAAGGACACGTCTTTGGTTCAGAAACAGGAATTTCGGTGTCTGGTTTTAGGGGTTTTAGGGGTTTAAGGGGTTTAAGGGTTTAGGAGTTTCGGTTTTTGGGGGTTTTAGGGGTTTAGCGGTTTAGGGGTTCAGGGTTTGGGGTTTAGGGTTCAGGGGTTCAGGGTTTAAGGGGGTTCTATGAGGGGCTAGGGTAGTTATAGAAAGCTCTAGGAGGGAAGTACAAGGGTTCTAAAGACCAGGGTTTAGTTTTCGTTGTTGTGGTCTTTGGGGTTTAGGGTTTAGGGTGTGGGTTTTGCACCACGGGTTTTGTGAGGGCTCTATGAGTGCTTCGTGCGGGTTGTACGAGGGATTCGCAGGGTTTGTGTCTATCGCATGAGGGGTTTACACTGGTATTCACAAGGGTTCCCTGAAGAAATGGTATATAGGGGTATATCAGGGTTGTGTAAGGGAGTCGTACGGGCGGGATTGATGACGAAGAGTTTCTATAAGGACGTTGCAGGGTTCTTTTCTGGTTAGGGTTCAGGGTTCGGCTTGTAGGAGTTCCGGTGTTGGGTCTACTTACAGTTCCGAATGAAAGATTTCAGCCCGAAGCCTAAGCCAACCAGCACATCTTGTGAGCCTGGCGAGATGAGCACAAAAGCCTAAACCCTAAACGAAAGCCTGGAATATCAACTCTGCAGGGGGAACCCTAAACCAATAATCCCTAAACTCTAAAAATACCCTAAACCCTAAACCCCCTAACCCTAAACCCCCTAAACCCTAAACTCCCTAAACCCTCAAAAGCCCCTAAACCCTAAACCAACCCCTAAGCCCTAAACGGGGAAGAGCGACCTCCTGTGATCCTGGCGAGGTGAACCAGAGACTTCTTGAGTTGTACAGAACAAAGATGATCCCCTCGCTCTGCGAGGCGTTGAGGGTTCGGGGTTTAGGGTTTTCGGAGTTTAGGAGTTTCGGTTTAGGGTCCAGGGCTTAGGGTTTAGGGGCTGGGGGTTTCGGGGTTTAGGGGTTTAGGGGTTTAGGGGTTGGGGTTTAGGGGTTTTGGGGGTTCAGGGGTTTAGGGGTTTAGGGGTTTAGGGGTTTAGTGTTTAAGGTCTTCAAAAAATCAACCGCATTCTGGAACATACCTGACTTCATATTAGCGTCCCTGTTATAATTGATCGCGGGATTCATTCATTGAGGAATAGACCTCAAATCACATTGGCATTCTTGTCGTACTCTGAGGGAGATTTTGAATGAAGTCATGCTTCAAGGGGCATCTGTTCATGAATTGAGATTTCTGAATGAAGTCATAAGGGGTATGTCTTTAACTAAGGGGGTTTGGAGTCTCTAGCCCCTGGGAGTTCGAAGAAGTCTTTCGGCCCGAAAGTGCGGGGGTCCTGAAAGGGAAATGGAGGGTTCTGTACTGGGAGGATCAGAGGACTTAGTAAGCTCCTTAAAGGGATCTCTAGGGTTCCTGAAAGGGATCTATAGGGTTTAGGGTTTAGGGTTTATTTGGAGGATCAGAGGACTTGGTAAGCAGGGTTACAGGTAAGGCAATAAAGGTTACATTTGCTGACAACACCAATTATGGTACTTATCGCCTTACTTACTAAGCCCCATGATTCTCTGAGCAAGGGGCTGGAAGGATGCTAGAAGGGCACTTTTGGAGTTGGGAATTCCCATTATTCTCTCAGGGCTCTTGATGGGAAACCCTCACCCTAAACCCCAAACCCCAAACCCCAAACCCCCAAAACCCCAAAACCCCCAAAACCCCAAAACTCCAAACCCCAAACCCTAAACCCTAAACCCCAAAGCCCCTAAAGCTTGGTATCAGGAGGGCGACGACGGAAACCACGGCTCCACGGCCGTGCAGGATGTCCACGTGCTGCAGACGATGTCCACTCGAATCTATTTCGGAAGCTTTCCTGAAGTTTGGCTCGGTTCTGAGGTTGAAGCTTCAGGGTATACAGTAGAAGCCAGAAAGTTGGATCATTATCTTAAGGTAAAGTATAAGGGATCCTAGCACTAATCCTCCTAAAGCCATGTTCCGACTTTCTGGGGTTCACTATAAGGTTGCTTAAGGTTTGAGCTTTGAGATTATTTACCCTAAACCCCTAGACACCTGCATGTGATGTCATGTGGAGGCCTCAAAGCGTAGAAAAGTTAGGGTTTAGGGTTTAGGGTGCAGGGAAGAGTTAGGGTTTAGGGGGTTTAGGGTTTTAGGGTTTAGGGTTTTAGGGTTGAGGGTTTAGGGTTTTAGAGGCTTGAGTTTAGGGCTTTAGGCTCGGGGATTTTGGGTTTAGGGTTCTTAGGGTTTAGGGCTTAGTAATGTAGGAGCCTGATCAAGAAACTCTGGCCTTATAATCCCAAAATACTAGGATCCATATGGATAGTTGTCAAAATTATGGTCCCCTTTTGGGTACCCTAAATAATAGGTGCCGTATTATAGTAGGGACCCAAAAAGGGACCATAATTTTGACAACTGCCCATATACAGAAGCCCAAGGAAAGACCCGGGGGTTCCTAATCAGACCCTAAACCCTAAACCCTAAACCCTACCCTCAACCGTTTAGCGCTTAGTAGGGTGATGCCGCGACCCCAAACCTAAAGCCCGGCATACCTAAGCCCTAAACCCCCAACCCTTAAGCCCTAAACCCAAAACCCCTAAACCCTAAAAAAGGAAAACCCCTAATGTAGGAACCTGATTAAGAAACCCTGGGCCTATAACCCCCAAAATGGTAGGATTCATATAAGGAACCCTAATAAATGCCCAAGGTTTCTTAATCAGGTTCCTGCATAAAACCCAAACCGATGAACCCCAAACCCCAAAACACCAACCCGACGCCCAGGTCTCTTCGTGGCCGAGTCGAAGTTCCGCAGCGAGAAGGCCAAGGCCACCGCGCTCATCGAAGCCAAGGACCCTGCTTTAATGGGGGTTTGTAGGGTTTTATCATGGGTTTTATCATAGGTTTTATCTGATTCTATAATGTTCTATAGGGTTCCTTTGGTTTTATAGGGTTGTCAAGGGGCATGCAAAGGTTCAAGGGCTAGAGTACTCAGAGGATCGGGGGACTTAGCAAGTAGGGTTATAAGTTGTCAATCAGGGTTATGAGCAGAAAGAACTACAGTTACTTTACTTATAACCCTAAACCCGAAACCCTAAACCGTGACCTTATAGCCCTACTTGCGCACAGAGTCGCCTGATCCCCGAAGTACATAGGGACCCTGTCGCTCCCAGAGCTTTGCAACGGGCGGGCGTTGTGCATTTATTTTGGGTTTGAAAGGGTTTAGGGTTTAGGGAGGGTTGTGTTTTTGTTTTGGTTTGGAAAGGGTTCAGGGTTTACGGTTTAGGGGGGGGGCGTTGTGTATTTTTTGGGGTTTGAAAGGGTTTAGGGTCTGGGGATTTGAAAAAACAGCAATGCAGGTGTTTAGTTTTTGTTTTGCTCCGCTCGCGTTCAGTTTGTTTTCAGGTCATTGGAGATTCTGTTGTGGTTGTCAGGGGTTTTTGGGTTTCCATGGTTTCGCAGTTTTCCTTTTTAAGGTCCACGTTGTTTTCATGTTTTACGGCTTGCAGGGCGATACCGTTCCCTCGCCAGTGAAGACACCTCACTCGAATGAGAACCCAGAGCGCAGTGGTGCTGATTATAAGAAGGCGCCCACAGGAAACGGACGTGGAAGGCCGGAGACCCGCTCATCAGAGATGCCGAATGGTACCCTAAACCCTAAACCCAGGCTGAAAAAGGGTTCTCGGACATAGACGCCCGAAGACCTCGGATCCGCAGGGACACTTCCAAGAGGTGTGCCAAAGGCGCGCAGAGTAAGGGGACGTCGAAGGCCGGAGACCTCGCCAAGGGATCCGCACTCATCAGGATTGAGGTTTGGTTGGGTTCTACGGTTTAGGGTTTTAGGGTTTTAGGGTTTAGGGTTTAGGGTTTAGGTCTACATTGGGTGCTGCCCCCCCCCCCAGTCTGTAACGTTTGGATAAAAGTTCATAGAATAGCATACAGATAAAGATGATAAAACCCGATGGCCCTTATTATGACTCCTAATATAGACTGTTACCTGGTGGGGGGCAGTACCCAAGTTCTACATGGGTTTCCGAAAATTAGGGGTTCCTTATTTCGGGTCTTTACAATAAGGGTCCTACTATTTAGGGTACTATATTGGGAACCTCCATCGGAAACTCCCACTTGTAGGATTAAGGGGTCAGGGTGTTGGAGCTTCAGGGCTTTGGGTTACGGGGCTCTATGCTCAGCTGCCCCTCATAAAGCAGTCTTCTAAACCCCAAACCCTAAACCAACCCTAAACCTTAAAACCCTAAACTGTGTGATACTTCTTTCTGATACTGAGTCCGTGGATGCCGGCAGGGTAAGCCCAAAACTCTCAAACACAAGGCCAAGAGCCGAATGCCTTGAAGCAAAACCCACACTCCAAGTGCTTAAATCCCAAACCCCAGTTATGGTTATCGAACCCTTACACATCCATTCTAGAACCCTTTTGAAAGCTACTCTAAAACTTAAATGCCCAAAACCCTGAACCCTAAACCCTATTCCCAATCTTTTTTGAGTTTAAGGTTCATGGTGTAGGCTTTAGGCCTAGGTTTTTCAGGGTCTAGGCTTTAAGGGCTCAGGATTTCGCGTCCCTAGATCCTAAACCCTTTGATGTGGGAACCTGTTTGAGAAACCGTGATTCTTTATTAGGTTATTAGGGTTCTCAACATGAAAGCTAATATATGGGGCTTGTAGTACCAGGGTTTTTGATCAGGCTCCTACATTAAACCTTGAGCCCTACAACCCCAAACGCTAAGTATCTAAGCCCCAAGGCACCTGAACCCTAAGAAGCCTAAACCCCCAGAGCCTTAGATTAGCGTTTAGGACTTGGGGTTCATAAACCCTAAACCCTGAACCCTAACCCCTAAGCCTCATGTGCAGGACGCCGAAGGGCTGACGGCCTTCATCACGAAACCTGAGGTCGATCGTCGGGGGTTTCTTCTCTGGGGATTATGAGCGTTTTCCTAGGTTAGGGTTTAGGGTTTAGGGTTTAGGGTTCCTGAAAAGCCCCTCTATAATAAGGGTACCTTTCTTCCTACTATTCGGATTTAATAGGGGGACCTCAAAATAATACGGGCAAAAGGGTACTACTCAGGAACCTAGTTTCCCAAGGGTCATTACGTTTATAAAGAGGTTATAGGGGGGTTTAGAATGGATTCAATTAGGGTCTACAGAGTGGTGAGGCTTCATACAGAAGCTTGCAAGACCATTTGTGTATAGGGTTCAGGGTCGTGCGGGAACATTACACAAGTACTGTAAACCTCTACCAAAAGTCCGGAAATCCCATGTAACAAAAAGCACCTGCCCTTCAGACCCTTTTCTCCCAAGCCCCTAAACCCTAAACCCTACAAACTCGAAGCCCTGAACTGTACCCTAAGCCCTAAGCCCGATATACAGGCTCAGCGCTCAAAACAGAAAGACAAGCAGAGCGCCAAAATCAACGACACAAAGTCAAGAGAAGAAACAGAGCTCGAAGACAACGAAACCCGAAGACCAAAGCTCAAAAAGAAGCACAAGACTCCGCGAAAAGAAGAGCAGCGAAGCTGTAAGCTCTTCTAAACCCTAAACCCCAAACCTAGCGAAAAGAGGCGCTTAAAAACAAAAAATTAGGGTTCAGGGCTGAAGGTTCAGGGGTCTAGGCTTCAATAAAAGGTTCAGGGGTTTTGGGGTTCAGGGTTTCATGTTCGCCCCAAAGCCCCAAAAATCCCTGAGGTGGAGGCCCGCAACGTGCAGAGAGTCATCGTGAAGGTTCGAAATGGGGTTAGGGGTTGAGGGTTTAGGGGTTAGGGGGTTTAGGCTTAGGTTTAGGGTTCAGGGTTTAGGGGTGTAGGGCTTAAGGGTTCAGGGTTTAACTGGTACGGAGTGCCATAAGGGTTCGGCTAGGGCTTTAGAGTTTCAGGGTGAAGTAGTAAGGAATAAGGAATGCCATGAGTGTTCGACTCTATAGGAGCTTGAAACAACTGCCGATCTTATTCCTTAGGTTTCCTTACGTGTGGGGCTTTAGAGTTTCACGGCAAGTCCTTATGGTTCGACTTCTCAGGCTTTCAGGCTGTAGGTTTAGGGAATAGGATTGAGGGTTTAGGGTTAAGAGTTTAGAGCGTAGGGTTGAGGATTTGAGTTTGAGGCTTTAGGCTTGAGGATTTACGGTGAGCAGTAGAACCATCGCAAGCCACCCTCGCATGCATAAGACCTGCAAGTACATCCTGCATATTCGGCGAAAGTTTGAACTGTGCCACATTTGTCCATTTTCATTGCTCAGGGTTTAGGGTTTGCTGCCAAAGGGTCAAAGGAAGGCATGCCATGAATCCGAATCTCTAACTCCTGCTACATGGTGTCAGCAGATGACGGTAGCAGCGGCGGGAGCCACAAAGCCGAGTTTAAGCTCGAGGCAGTCAGATGCTGGAAATGTTTTCAAACAACTTCGCGTCCTTATAAAACCTTTCCTCCACCCGTCTACACCGCGCGTACACACCTCATATGCATGGCCGGCATCCCATGCCCGAAGGCGAAAACCTTCTCGCAAAATATCGCGGGGGCGCAGGGCAGCAGCGATGCTGAGCCTGCCACCTACAAGGCCTCGTGTTTGTGGGTTGTTGCTATTCTACTGTAGCCGACACGCATCCTGCACCTGAAATGCCCGGATTGTGGAGCTTGGTTCAAAGGCCGAGGTTGCTTTAGTTTCCCTACTGCTAACCCCACTTTCTAAGTCGCCCGATCCTCGAAGTGCTGAGTGACCAAGACCCAGGTGAATGCGGAGTACATCGGAAAACTTTTCCAGGAATACATCATGCCTCTGACAAAGGCACGCAGTTTAGGGCTTTGCGGGTTTTTTTGGGTATTAGTTGCTTCTCGGCAAGCCCTGAACGCGAAACTTGAGACCATAAACTTTATTAAACCCTAAAGCCTGAACCCTTAAACCTTAAGCTAAACCCTAAACCCTAAACCCTAAAGCCAGACATTCTTGGAGAACACAAGAGGGACTTCAGGGCCCAGGGCGAAGCGTCTAAGGCCACGAGCCAAGCCCCAAGCCCAGTACCCGCAACCCTCGACCTTAAACGCAAAACATAGATTAGAAAAAACCGCAAAACCAAACTGACTTTCCAAATTAGCCCTAGCACCCAAGTTTTGTCTGTGTGATGCCAGCACCGTCTTTTTGGCAAGCGAAGCGTTCCCTCTCAGTGGGGGGCTGCTGTTTAAGCATTGACCTGTTGCTATGCCATGTTTTTGCATTCCCTAGTAGTAGAGTAGGTAACCTTTAACCTTTTGGGGTAGTATAATCCCGAAAAAAAATCCTTATATTATGAAAAAGGTTAACCTTTGGTTCCCCATGATACCCGACAAGTAGGATTCTGGGCGCCCGCCCAAAGCGCGCAACTCGAGAGCCACCGAGAAAAGTACACGACTCAAGCTGCAGAAGTCGTACTATAGGGGCCGAAATGATTACCAATACTACTGTTGATGGACAAAATCCTGCATGACCCTAAGGACCCTAAACTATGGGAATTATGGTATATTCCTTATAATGGGTAATGCAGGATTTTGTCCATCAGCCGTATTTTGGGGGTTCTTTATTATGATTATAGTATAGTATTCCCCAAAACCCTATTTTAACAATTAAGGCTCCTATAGTAACATGGTCCAGGACGTTGAAGTCGTAACATGCCCAGAGAGCCCAATACCCCTTAACTATATTCCTTAATTAAGGGGTATTGGGCTCTCTGGGAGGTCCAGGACGTCGACATGGCCTACCTACTATAGATCCCTTATAGAATCCTTTAAAGGAGCCCTTGGGAGGGAACCCTATTTTATCATTAAGGCTCCCGAGAGTAACATGGTCCAGGACGTCGAGGTCGCCTACCTGCTCTCCCGATTGGACGGACTCAAGCGGAAGGACTGCCCAGAAACGCGCGGAGTTGGGGGCTTAGATAGCCCTAAACCCTAAACCCTTCACCCTAAACCCTAAACCCTCAGGGTTAGGCAGTCAGTTCAGGTTTAGAGTTATGGGGTGGATGGGCTTAGGGTTTAGGCTTAGATCTAGAACTTTAGGACTCGCCCTCCGCGCCTGTTTAAGTGCTACCCCGCCTTCACCCCGAACCTCAATGATTCACGCTCGCATCCCGAGTCTGATTTCGGTTTGCTGGAAATGGGTTTCGGGTTTGGGGTTTAGGGTTGAGGGTTTGTTGTTGTGAACGTGAGCATCATTGGTCTCTCTTATCCTTTATGCACAACTAACAACGGCTACAGCTGCCACTGCCCCTGCCCCTCCATCTGCCCCCATCTGCCCACTGCCCACACTCCCACCATACTCCTATGTTTCCGACTCCCTGTCACCTTTCCCTCCATACCCCCTGTCACAGGACCCCGAGATGGAAATCCACCCTGAGTGGTCCACCAGTCCGAGCTCTTTGCCTCTTACTCCCCCGAGAGCCCTTAATCCCCTTAATTAAGGAATATGGCTTAAATTATATAGGGCTTCATATATGATTTAAGCTATATTCCTTAATTAAGGGGTATTGGGATCTCTGGGTCCTGGGTTTCTCAGGATTTTCGTTTGAAGGGTCTCCTCAGGGTTTAGGCTTCCTAGTCTTTCTTAGGTATTGGGACTTGGGGCATTTTTTGTTGGGGCCGTAGGTTTCTCGTGCTTTGGGGCTTAGGGTCTACCAGTTGGCTTAATTCGTCGGTTCTGTCCCAGGCCAAAGACCCTGAGCCCCCGAGGCCCTGGCCTTTCTCGGCTTTGTTCTGCCTGGGTTAGAGAGCCAGAGAGGGCAATATCCCCTAATTAAGGAATAGACCTTAAATCCTAATATTCAGCCCCCTAAAATTCCAGGTATATTCCTACCCTAAACCCTAAACCCTAAACCCTAAACCCTAAATTAAGGGGTATTGGGATCTCTTGGGAGGGGTTTGAGATTCAGTCTTATGCTTGGTTCGGTGCAGCACCGCTTGCATGGTTTCTTGCGGAAGCTGTGGCATATAAAGCTTCAGTTTCAGTGCCCGAAGACCTCAACCTTAAACCTTAAACCCGAAACCCTCAACTCTAGACCCTAACCCTAAACACCTAAATCTTGTCGGCAGTGCAGGTATCTTTCGGTTTCCCTTTGCTCTCGCTCAGGTTCTGGTTCCTGGCTCCGTATGGCGCTCTCAATATACTATGGGAACCCAGGGCTTACCCAGACCCTCCAAAACCCCTTAATTAAGGAATATACCTGAAATTATAGTAGGATCCCTAACATGATTTAAGGTAGGTTCCTTAATTAAGGGGTTTTGGTCTGGGTAGAATGCTTGACTTCAAATGGGAGTTTCCGAAAATAGGGAACCATAATATGGTGCCCTAAATTCTAGGATCGTTATTATAAGAACCCCTAGATAAGGTACCCCTAATTTTCTGAAACTCCCAAATATGGGACCCTCATCAAACCCTAAACCTCAAACCTTGCATCACTCTCGGCAGCCGAGGCAGTCTGAAGAAGCGACGCATCAGTGAGTCGGGATGAGGACATAGGGCGGGTTTCAGGTTTAGGGTTTAGGGTTTAGGGGTTTAGGGTTTAGGGTTTAGGGGGGTGTATGCTGTGAACCAACACACTCCACCCTGAAAGATGGTTGGGAGTTTTAGGTTTGCCTGTGATTCGGTGCATCGGTATGTACCGCGATATCTAATTTCGAATTACTCGCCGTCATTTCATGATGTCCGCTCATCTGCTCATGTTGTAAATCTGTATACATATATATATATATATGTATATTTCAACATAGCTGGTGAGTGATCTATGGTTGCCGGTGGTCCTTGAAACAAGGCCCATGATACAGTGTATGAGCTCTCTAAATTCGGCTCCTTCTTCGGTCCCCAAGATAGCACGGCACCCCTATAAAAAAAGGACCCTAGAAGGGACCTTCATTTAGAGAACTACCCACATGCATGGGTCGTGGAGCTTCAAGTTGTCCCAATCTACATCCCCACCCTAAACCTCGAGCCCGAAATCGCCAAGCCCACGACAAAATTTCCGGAGAGCAAGCGACCTCCTTCGCGAAGCAAAAAGCGCGCGGCCTCAGAAAACGAAGCAAGTTGGGGCTAGAGTCACTCCCGGAGACTCCAAGATTCCTTAATCAAGGAATGTTTGAATATATACTCATAGTAGAAATCTTATTATAGTTTACAGTAGAAGCCCAAAAGATGGAAACCCCATAGCCTCAATCCTTAAGAGTCATGTACAAGGAATCCCAGCACTATTTGGCCTTAATCCGGTTTCCAACTTTTTGGGGTTTACTATAAGGTATATTCATTAATTTAAGGGATATTGGAGTCTCTCGGCTCCCAGGTTCCTTAGCTCCCAGGTTCCTGAAGATCGGTGTGCAGACGGAGCTCTGCGGCGATTGCCTCCTTGGTGCCGACTTCGTCGGCGGCTGAGATCTCGGATGCTACGATCCGGAAGCCCAGAGACTCCAATATCCCTAAATTAAAGAATATTCCTTAAATCATATTAGGGATCCTATTATAATTTAAGGTATATTATATATTCCTTAATTAAGGGATATTGGAGTCTCTAGAAGTGTGATGAAGGTGGTGATGATGTTGATGATGGTGATGCTGATGCCGGTGATGATGGTCGTCATGACGGTGACAGTGATGGTGACGGTGCTGGTGACGATGATGGTGGTGGTGGTGGCGGTGGCGGCGGCGTTGGTGGTTAGTGGTGGTGGTGCGGGTAAGGTGCTATATTGGATGTATTGTTATCCACATTGATCAGCTCGCGTCCAAACCTCGTATTCCCAGCCAGGAGCCAGGTTATCAGCAAAATCAACCTAACATGGGGTCTAAATAGTTAGCTAGGGTCCCTTGTTTCAACCTCTCTTGTCATACATTTCAAGAGCTTCCAAGTTTCAAGCGATACAGCAAGCCAAAACTTCACGCCCCAGGTTCAAGGATTTAAACTTACCTAGACCTACTAAACCGTACTTTTTTGTAGGTTCTTATTATAAACCCTAATATGGGATTCATAGGGACCCTACAAAAAAGTAGGTTCTTCAATCAACGTCCCACATATGAAACCCTAGATACCCATCCCGACAGCTCGAGCCCAAATCCTAAACCCTAAGCCCGACAGCGCAATTCCTGAAACCCAGACCCTAAGCGTCGACCCCTAAACCCTAAAAGCCACGACACATTCAACAGGGCTCCAAAACCTCAACACCCCCCTAAGCAAAACAGACCTTTAGCCAGTTCTTGTTCTTGGTTCAGCAAAAAGTCTCCCGAAACCCTCAATCCTAAAACCTAAACCCGAAACCTGTGCAAAACCCTAAACCCCTAAACCCCTAACCCCTAAAACCCTCTAAAGCGATCCAAAAAGGACGCTTCCTTGAAGACCAGGGAAGCCTTGCTCGGGGGAGGACGGGAGGAACTGGCTTCGGTAAGGGTTTTGGGTGTCGGGTTTAGGGTTTAGGGTGTAGGGTCGAGGTTTAGGGTTTAGGGTTTGCGGTTCGGTCAGGGTTTGTTCTTAGGCGTTGTAGTGCTTACAAGGGCTTTACAGCTTTTCTCTTAAAGGTGTTTTTGCTTTCTAGGTGGGTTTCTTACCCTGTAGAGTATAAAATGGGTGTCTTGCCGCTGCAAACTGAGGGCGCATCTACGGAGCGGAATTTTTCCTTCTAGCCTAAAGCGCTCAACGCGGATACCCTAAACCCTAAGCACTTTCAGCCGCATACACGAAATCCAAAGCCCGCACACTGGAACCTGGAATGCCAAACCCACGTGAGAGGAACCCACCCTTCTAATCCCAACCCATCCATCTGGTACTTTCCGAAAGACCCTCTGAACCCTCAATGCTGAATGCAGGATTCGTCATGGAGGGTGTGCCGGAGAGAGAAGTGAGGCCACCACTGACATCGGGGCGGAGATGCCTTCAGGGCAGAATATAAGCGCAATGAGGGTGCCATGCTGGAGGTAGTGGGAGTGCTAGCAATCACAAGTCTAGTAAGAATGATGCTGCTGCTACAGCTGCATCTCCCCCTCCTTCTCCTCCTTAAGCCCCAAACCCAGTTAGTAATGGCCCCGAGCCCTTGAACCCCAAGGGCCCAAGATGTTTAATGTTTACGCTGATTTGAAGGATCTTGGACCAGGTTCGTAAAGCAATGACATAGCCTCCGGTTTGGGGTTTGGTTGAGTGTTGATGGTTTTGGATTAAGAGACTTTGGCTCACGAAACCTCACCCTGATTCCGAAACCGAAAGCGTGATTGGGCGCTTGTGGCGGTTTTGATCCGTTTATTTTCGCTGCATGAACCCCAAAGCCTGAACCCGGCTGACTTCTGCAACCCACGGACAGGAATTGAAGTGAGGATGTCGGGTTTGTTGGTTCGGGCTTCTGGTTTGAGGCACTTCGATTGTCGCAGGAATTGCGGACCAAAACCGAAACCCCACTAACCCCTGAGCCCTGAACCCTTAAAGTCCAAAGCCTCTGCCTGAACAGGCATTCCGACTAATGGTTACCCCGGCAGACGGAAACGAGGGGTCAACAAAAACACCCTTAAAGTCGTCAGCCTTGGATGTTGAAGATCCCCACAGCCCTAAAAGCACATGTCTTTAAGGCACTAATAGTACCCTGATACAACCTTATGAAACGCTTGTGCAGCACTTGTGAAAGCTTGATAAAGGCAGAGGATCATAGCGTTATTATAAGTCAGATGACTACAGTTACTTCTCCTCTTTCTCCTAAGTAAGTACAGACTTTAATCCTTAAAGGAACCCTTAGAGCAACCCTAAATCCAGGACGCTTGCATCCCAGTATCTGAACCTTGAAACGCCGAAGCCCAAAAACTCAAAGGCCCTTAAACCACTTGGAGGATCATAGGACTTAGTAAGTAAGGTTATACGTACCTTGATTAGGGTTACGACGGTTACGAGTAATTATAACCGTCTTATAAGTATAGCTAGCTCATTTATGACCCTACCACTCCTCGAAAGCGGCATCCCGCAAGGAGCCTTGGCGAGCTACGCCAGTGGCTGCGCTGCGGCGCGGCCGCCCTTCGCCAAGCAGGCACTCGGCACTCGGGGAGCCGAGGTAGAGAGACGAAGTTTTAGGGCCTTGAAGTGTTTTTAGGGTTGGAGGGCCTTAGGGCCTTAGGGTTTTTGTTAGGTCTTTAGGGTTCCGGGTTTGTGCTTTAGGGTTTGGAGTACATGAAAGGGGTTTCAGTTTGGTTTCGTGAACGATTTGTGTGAGTTTTGCGATACCTTCGAGCTTGAACTCTGTGGACGCAGGGGTTTGAAGTTTGGGGGGTTCAGGGCCTTAGGGCTGTGGCAAAGTTAAGGGCTTGTGCCGTGGACAGTTGAGAAGGTTCGTTGTGTCAGTGGGTTCTATCGGTGCTGCGGCCATAGGGCCTGCGGGTTTGGGTTTACGGGTATTGATCATTATTAGCTGTTGTTACTTTTAAATACCTTTTATACATCATCAAATGCTATGATATTATTTTTGAACATCATTAAATGTTACTAAGTATTATTATATATGGCTAGATATTCTGAAATAGTACGAGTTTTTGTTAAGTATTGTTTAATACTATCAAACATGATCAAGTATTATTAAGCCTTCTTCAAAGTTTTTAGCTTTAGTCAGTATTGCTACATGTTTCTAAATAATCTTGGTAGACATATTAAAAACTAGTGACCTAGTGAGTGCTTGTTGTTAGATTGTTTTGCAGTGTCTGGGCTTAAGGCCTTGGAGTGTGCAAGCGTTGTGTGCAGAGAGCTGTCATCTGGGGTTTAGGGGTTTAGGGGTTTAGGGTTTAGGGTTTAGAGGTTTAGGGGTTTAGGGTTTCGGGATTAGGGGTTTAGGGTTTAGGGGCTTTTAGGGTTTAGGGTTTAGGGGTTTAGGCTAATAGGGGTTTGCGATTTCAGCGGCGGCAGGTTATTCAAGGCCTCCCCCAATGAAAAAAACCAAAGAATCTAAACCCCACACCCTCAATCCATTGGGCCGAACTAAACTCAAAGAGCCGAATCCCTTGAAGCCCTAAGCCCTGAACCTTAAAGCCCTAAACCGTACACCGTAAAGCACTAAACCCCAAACCCCTAAAGCCCTTTTAAAGCTCGTACAGCCACGCAAAACACGCTTGTCAACCGTTATTGCCGCCGGATAGCTTCTATACCCAACTAGCCCTGGCAAGCCCTAAAACCCTCCCCTAAACCCTAAACCCTAAACCCTAAACCCCTAAACCCTAAACCCTAAACCCCTAAACTTTGCCCTAAACCCCAAACCCTAGCCCTCAAGTTCTGAGCTATCCGTGTTCTGTCGGTGATGCGAGTGCTTCGCTGCTTCCTGTTTTCGGCAGCCAAAATTTGCAATATCTAGCATGCCTCCCTACCAAGGGAAAGGGGCCGGTGTAGTAAGAAACATGGTCCAAGCTAAGGCAGAAAGAGGAACAGCTGTCGGAGCTCAAACCGAGCTTCAAGCCCATCTGGGGGAGCTTTTAGCCGATCGGCGGCAGCGGCACAGGATGTTGCCGAGAGAGATGGGCGACCAAGCCAAATAGAACAGAAAATCCTGTTGCTGGAGCAGGCCAACCAAGCCCTTGATGCAAGCGGCCACCGGCCGCCTAAAGCCCTAAAACATCAAACCCGACTGGGCCTTGGCCGCAACTATTAACTTTACAGCTACGTATAAGTCCCACTGACTATGTCCCATGATCCTCCAAGTAGGGTTTAGGGTTTACTTGGAGGGCCGGGGGACTTAGTAGATAGTTATTTTGTAGACACAAGTATCTTCTTCCGAATTTGGGATCCCAGGATGCTTATAACTCTACCTATGGCCTACTGAGCACCGCCGTCCCTCCACCGATGGTTTGGGAGCCCTGGCCTCAACCCCTAAACCCCCAAACCCCGAAACCCCCCCTAAACCCCTAAACCCCTAAACCCCCTAAACCCCCTAAACCCCTAAACCCCTTAAGCCCCTAAACCCCCTAAACCCCCTAAACCCCTAGACCCCTTAAGCCCCTAAACCCCCTAA
>BGNK01000741.1:36820-96431 GCA_003297005.1 Symbiodinium sp. clade A Y106 | reverse complement strand
CCAGCAGCACCAGCAGCACCAGCAGCACAAGCACCACCAGCACCACCAGCACCACCAGCACCACCAGCACCACCAGCACCACCAGCACCACCAGCACCAGCGCCAGCACAATCGGCACCACTAGCACAACCAGCATTTTCCTCATCAGCTGCGCATCATGGTGCTATTCTTCTTTGCAGTTTCCTTTGACCGAAATCACGATCACGATAATCACCATCGCTGTCACCATTATCATCAATCACAACTATCACTGATACACAAGCAGCAGCATTGCCATGATACTCGTTATCGCCGTCTTCTTCCTCGTCTTCGTCGTCATCACAATCCTCATGTTCATATCAACTTGTTATTCGTCGTCGTTGTCATCATCGTTTTCACCACCGTAAACACAATCATCAACATCATCGCCAGCATCACACTTATCATCACCGTCATCATCATCACGAGAAGGTTCTTCGTCGTCATCTTCATCTTCAGCACCAGTGTATGTTATGTGCATCGCCTTGACATTGGTCTTCGCCTCCCAATCCCAGGACTCAGGCCCTACTACAAACCACCAAGCCCCCCGAATCCCACCAAGACACCCCCCTCTCCTCACAACCCCCTCAAAAACCCTCAACCCCCAACCCCTCCTTCCCCTCTCAAGCCGGGCGCACACATACACCAAACAATCAACGACACAACAAAACGAACAGCCTTCGAACATCCGAAGCGCCGGGCCTCCTGAGCGCCCTTGCCAGGTCACACGCCTCTTGCGCCAATGCTTCGGAGGGCCGTCCCGACGAGCTTGGGCAAAAGTCCCGGAATCTTTAGGGCTTTGGGTTTAGGGTTTCAGGGTTTAGGGTTTCAGGGTTTCAAGGTTTCAGGGTTTCGGGTTTAGGGTTTCAGGGTTTCAGGGTTTCAGGGTTTCAGGTTTTCAGGGTTTCAGGGTTTCAGGGTTTAGGGTTTCCGGTTTTTCAGGGTTTCAGGGTTTCCGGGTTTTTCAGGGTTTCAGGGTTTCAGGATTTAGCGTTTAGGGTTTCAGGGTTTAGGGTTTCAGGGTTTCAGGGTTTCAGGGTTTCAGGGTTTCAGGATTTAGCGTTTAGGGTTTCAGGGTTTCAGGGTTTAGGGTTTCAGGGTTTCAGGGTTTAGGGTTTCAGGGTTTCAGGGTTTCAGGGTTTAGGGTTTCAGGGTTTCAGGGTTTAGGGTTTCAGGGTTTCAGGGTTTCGGGTTTCAGGGTTTCAGGGTTTAGGGTTTCAGGGTTTCAAGGTTTGGGGTTTCAGGGTTTCACGGTTTAGGGGTTTAGGGTGCCGAACGGAATCCGACTTATCCTAAATCGCGAGGCTTAATTACTGAAATGTAAGTGTTGACCTCGTGCCCGGCCTCGAACCAGCTATTAGAAACAACAGCCCGCCCTTTGCAGCGAAGCGTTTGGTTTAGGCTTTCGGGTCCTGAACATGAAGCCCTCAACACTCAACCTTGCACCTCAAACCCCTGAAAGGTTCAGTGTTTCTTGTTATTTGTTGGGGGCTTAGGGTTCGGGGCTTGTTTAGGGTCTTGAGCTCTGAGCCCTTAACCCTTGACCTTGGGAATCTAAAGCCCTGCAATGGCTCAGGATTTGGAGTTTTTGTGCTTAGGGTTTACTGGACTTTGGAGTACCATCCTTTAATACTTTTTTCTTAAAGGAACCAGTATGAAATAAAAGTTTATACTGTTTTCTCCCTGGTTACTTAAAAGCCCAGTTTAGGGGTTCGAACGCAATGGACATGTCAACCCTCAACCTGGAATCCCTGAATCCCGATCAGGGTCCGGATTTTTTGTGCTTGTTTCAGAGTTTGGGGTTGTGCACTATTTTGCACACTCAACCCTAAGCCCACAACCCGTAGCCGTGAACCCCCAAACCGGTAAAAAGGGTGTAGGGTTCAAGTTATTAAAGGTTCTGAACTGTAAGCCCTTTGTTAACCCTTCACCTTGAACTCGTAAACCCTGAAAGGGTTTAGGATTTTTTGTTTAGGGTTTAGCTTTTGAGCACCGAGCCCTCGACCCTAAACTTAAATCACCAAGCGCCGAAAAGTGTAGGTTCGAGTTTGGAACACTGAGCCCTCAAACCTTAACCAGGAACCTCTCAACCACTGTCTAGGCTTTATGTTTTCTTGGCGTTCTTCCGATTGGCTCTTAGGACTTTAACTTTTTGGGTTTCTATATGAACTATAATAAGGAGGCTAAAAGTTTAACTTTAGGAGGGGTTCAGAAGTCAGCCAAGTTTTATTCTTTAGGGTTTAGGGTTTTGAGCGCCAGACTCTCAGGCCTTGACCTTGAAGTTCTACTTGAGGGTCGGGGGACTTAGTAAGTAGGTAAAAAGTAGACGTATCCATAACCCCATAAGATAAGTAACTACTTACTAAGTCCCCCCCACCCTCCAAGTACACCCTGGATTCTTGTTAAGGGGTTTAATTCGAGTTACCAGAATAAGGAAACCCCATTATTTACTATAGATACCCATTAAACTAACTTAAACCTTACACCCTAAACCCTTAAAGGAACCCTTATAGATCCCTGTTGTGGCAACTTAAGCTAGATTCCTAAACCCTGAATTCCTTCACAAGAACCCTTATAGAACCCTCAAAGGAACCCTAAATGGGGGTTTCCGAAAATAGGGGACCCGAATATAATACCTTAAATAGTAGGATCCTTATTATAAGGACGCCCAAATAAGGTACCCCGAATTTTCGGAAACTCCCAAATTATGGTAACTCAAATTACTTAGATAGCCATTGGGTGAACTTTAAACTTTTTGGCCTTATTTATTTGGTCTATCTTAGAAAGTTTAAACTTTTTTGGCACCGGTTATTGAAGAAGAGAGATTAAATTCCTTAGCAAGAACCCAGCATCCCTTCTCTCGGCCGTGGTGTTGCCAGGCCGGGCCGTGCCGTGCTACTCTCCCTGTCTGGCGGCCGGAAGCCTTGAAAGGGTCTTTTGAGAAAGGGTTTAGGGTTTCGGGCTTAGCGGTCTTTTGGAGAGAAGCCTATCTTTCTGAAACTCAGCGATTCCATAGTAAAACGAACAAGCAAACAAAGCAAGAAGCAACCAAACTTACATGCTTGCTTGATTACTTACTCACTTACCGACTTGCTTACTGAATTACTGACTTACTTACTGAGTTACTTGCTTGCTTACTTACTCTTTCCTTACAACTGTGTTGTATAGTAATTTATGTTGGGTTGTGATGGGGGTTGCAGAGCTTCATAAGAGGCTTGTAGGGCCTTGCAGGGTTTCATGAGGTTTTACAGGTTTACAAGATGTTTAGATTGGTTTTATGAGTGTTATAGACTGTTGCGAGGGGTTTACTGTTTTCTTTAGAGGTTGGGTTTCTTGAGAGTTCCTGTTCCAATACCAACCCTGTAAAGTTGGAACTCTACGGAAGGTCAGGCTTGTTATGAGTTAGATATGGGAGTTTCCGAAAATAGGGGACCATAATGTAGTACCTCAATAGTAGGATCCTTATTATAAGGACCCCGAAATAAGGTGCCCCTATTTTCGGAAACTCCCATATGTACGGTTCGTCAGAGTTTCAGAGCTGAGGGCTTCAGGTTCGGACAAGCCTGGGGTCAGGGTTTAGGACCTACCTGTGGCCGCCTACCTTTTTAGGGTTCCTTATTATGGTTTCTATATATGCGTGGTTGTCAAAATTATGGCACCTTTTTGGGTCCCTATTATAATACGGCACCTATTATTCAGGGTACCCAAAAAGGGACCATAATTTTGACAACCACCCATATGTACGGTTCATCAGAGTTTCAGAGCTGACCCTACCTTTTTAGGGTTCCTTATTATGGTTTCTATATATGGGAATTGCAGAAAATAAGGGGTCCTTATTTGGGGGGTCCTTATAATAAGGATCCTACTATTTAAGGTACTATATTAGGGTCCCCTATTTTCGGAAACGCCCATGTAATTCTTAAAACGGTCGGTTTTGGAGGCTGGGGGTAGGGTTCGGGTTCGATCGGCTTCTGGTGAGATGAAGGCGCGAAGGGCCGAAGGCTCCGTGAACTTGAGGTCTGGTAAAGGGGAGTTTCCGAAAATTAGGGGTACCTGTTTTGGGGGGTCCTTATAATAAGGATCCTACTATTTAGGGTACTATATTCGGGTCCCCTATTTTCGGAAACTCCCAAAGAGCTCTGAATGCCGGGAATAGTATCCCCTGCTAGCCCTCACTATAAGATAGCCCTAGTTCTGGTTTAGTTTAGGGTTTAGGGTTTAGGGAGAGGGTGTAAGTACTGACGTTGTTCAGTGCAGGTCTCGGATTGATTTTGATTTCTTCTGGTTCTCTGACCCGGGCGTGGGTTCAATTAAAGCATCCGGACAGAAACCCTGAGCCTAAAACCCTAAACTCGAAACTCTAAGCCCTAAATCCTGAACCCTCAACCCATAACTATAAACCTTAAACCCCAGAACCCTAGAACCCTAAACCCTAAACCCGAAAAAAACCCTAAACCCTAAACCCCAAACCCTAAACCCTAAACCCCAAACCCTAAACCCTAAACCCGAAGAAAAAACTTAAACCCTAAACCTCAAACACCTAAACCCTAAGCCCTAAACCCTGAACCCTAGACCCCAAACCCCAAACACTTAAACCCCAGAGCCCCCAAGGCAGCGATCACGACGCCGCCCTCGCATCGCTGGAGCTCGCGGCGCGGCACGAGCGAGGAGGCGAACCTAGCTTGGGCGTTTTTTTTTGTTGGGTGGCTTAGGGGTTGTAAAGTTTAGGGTTTAGGGTTTAGGTTTTAGGATTTGAGGGCTTTCGGGTTTGGAGGGAGTCGAAGCCTAGCTTGGGGAGTTTGGGGGTTGAGGGTTTAGGGTTTGGGGGTTTTAGGGCTTAAGGTCTGCGTGTTAGGATTTTGGTTTAGGGTTTAGGGTTTGGGGGTTTTAGGGCTTAAGGTTTGCGTTTTAGGATTTTGGTTTAGGGTTTAGGGTTTGGGGGTTTAGGGTTTAGGGTTTGGGGGTTGAGGGTTTGGGGTTTGGGGGTTTAGGGTTTAATGTTTGCGTTTTAGGATTTTGGTTTAGGGTTTAGGGTTTGGGGGTTTAGGGTTTAAGGTTAGCGTTTTAGGATTTTGGTTTAGGGTTTAGGGTTCGGGAGTTTAGGGTTTAAGGTTTGCGTTTCAGGGTTTAGGGTTTAGGATTCGAGGTTTGGGGTTTAGGGTTCAGGGTCGGGTTGACAGGTTAGGGTTTGGGGGTTTACGGTGTGTTCAAGGATCAGGGTGTTTTTTTTCTTTTTGTTGTTGATCCATTTGGGGGGTTTAGGGTGGGGTGTTTGGGTTTAAACCTTAGACCATAGGGCGTTAAGGTCGCCTTCTTTTCAGCAGCCTCTTCTTCGTCGTGCGCCGTGTTGGTCGGTGGTTGTTTAATTTTGCATCATGGCACTTATGCTTTCCCTCGGAACTGTTTAGCCCTGAACCTCGAGCCTGAACCCTAAACTAGGTGTAATCTGACGTGATAAAATCACAGCTGTGTTTCTTCTTGGGATGAGGAGAGATTTCACTTCAGGGAGAGTTTAGGGTTTTCGGAATTAGACTTTGAGGGTTCGGGTTCTGGGGAACAGGCCTCAAATGCAAGGAAGCCGAGTCAACCTGTTTCGGCCGTTCTCTGGCGTCGATTTTGCAAGGTCCCCCGCTCTTGACCTGCACCGCTCTTGACTTGCAAGGCCAACACCAGTGATGGTGGTGAAAGTACAGCGAACATGCCAAAATATGTTTTTAGGAACTCTAGCTTTTCAAGCTTACAGTGGGGTTTCTGGTCCGCAAGTAATCAGAGCTAGCAGCCGGTGTCCAGGAGCTGGAAAGCTGGAGCCATGTCTGCGCTGTCCTCGGATGTGATTGATGGGGCGGTTCCGCCAGCCAGAAACACTGCAGCGTGGATGTATCACAGTATTCACTTGACCCCATGTCCTTGGCCCTAGTAGAGTCACTAAAGCTTACCGTTTTCTGCAGACGCCGGTAGCAGTGCAGCCCTTCTGAGCCTGCCCTTGCTAAGCTTCGACCGCTCCGCGATGTTGCGGGACTTGAGCATGGAGGCAGATCCCGTCGCAATACCGGGGCACAGAGTTACTGAGATACTACGATGCTGCTTTGCAACACGTTGCACTATGATACAGCAGAGTAGAGTATATATTTCCGAGGAAGTGCACTCATAGGTGAACTACAGCAAGACATAGTCCACGATTCCCCCACAAAGTCCATTACAGCATAATCGACGATCTGCAGTACAAGTCTTTCAACATAGCGTAACATCCTAAACCCTAATCGCTCGCTTAAAGCAGCCGACTGCCTCGCACCATATCATATGGTACTCTTCTACAATACAACATGGTGTGTTCTGCATTGGCACCCTGCAATGCAGCACCGTGTGCAGTATGTATGCTTTGTGACACCGGATTACTGCAAGCTACCATGCTGCAACATACTCTATGATAAAAGGTCAGAATCTCGGGCAGCAAGCGAAGCAATGCCATCTGGCTACATTCCGCTCTCTGTGCAAAATTGAAGCGGGTTGTGTAGACGGATTGTGGTCCCCCATAAAGCCCTAAAGCCCTTCAAACCCAAAAGCCGGAGAGCCTGATCTCGGCAAGGGGCTAGGGGCCGGTTTCATTGAAGCACTAAAGCTTCAACCAAAATCCTAGAAGCCTAAACCAAAAACGAACGCAATGGAGCATCCTTTAACCCTAAACCAACGGTTTAGGGTTTGGGGTTTAGGGTTACGACATCCTGAAGCCCTAAATGTCGAAACGCAAGCAGTGCACAGGTGACAAAGTACTGCGCGGAGCTGGGCTTTGCAGAAGCCCCCGCAGAGCTGAAGTTGGATCTCAACTCGTCTGCGACCTCAGAGAGGGGTGCTTAAGATGAGGGTTTAGGGTTTAGGGCTTGGGGTGGGTTTAGTTTAGGGTTTAGGGTTCAAGGTTCAGGGTTTAGGGTTTAGGGTTTGGGGCATCATAAGAGCTGACTCGGGCTAGGGTTTGAACGAGGTCTTTACGGGGGTTTTGTCTCTTGAGGGTTCTTTTTCGGGGTTCTTTCAAAGGGTTCCTTCTAGGGCTCCTTGAAAACGGCGGGGTGGCGGGGTGGGGGGGAGACTGGATGAGAGTTTACCAGGGTTGAAGAAGGGCTTTGACAAGAGTTTACAGGGGTTGTCAGAAGGTCGTTAGAAAGGTTTCTCTTCTTTAGAAGGGGCATTGTACATGTGCGGAAGGGTTTAAGGTTTGTAGACTAAGCCGGCCTTTGGGATTTACTTAGGGTGCTGCGTTCAGAGGGGGAGAAAGGACATAAGGTGTAAGCGTACCCAGAGAGCCCAATACCCCTTAATTAAGGAATATAGCTTAAATCATAATATGAAGCCCTACATAATTTAAGCCATATTCCAAAATTCCCTGATGGAACCCCTATAGATCCCTTTAAGGAGCCCTTTAAGGAACCCTAGGTATTCCTTAATTAAGGGGTATTGGGCTCTCTGGGTAGGGCTTCGGAGGTAGTTGCGGCTTTACACTTTGATGCCAAGCGCCCTTGCCTTCAAAGGGACTGTGCCAAGCTTTCTGTTGTTGTGATCCTTGAAAGGGGGTTTGGCAATCAGGGCTGTTGTTGCATCGTGAGTCTAGGGTTTGGGAGGGTTTAAGTTTCAGGGTTTAAGGTTCAGGGTTTAGGGTTTAGGGTTAAGGGTTTAGGGCTCAGGGTTTAAGGTTTTAGGGCTGAAGGCTTAGGGTTTTCGCTTCAATCGGAACCCCAATTCCACATCCCAATCCCTAAACTCTAAATCGCGACACCCTAAACCCCAAGACCCTTAACTCTAAAGCCCATCAGCCCTAAACCCTGAAACTTTGCACCCCAAGCACCATCGTGAGCAAACTTATAAACTTCTAAGCCCCTAAGAACTCCGTATCGAAACCTCCTTATACAACCCCTAAGCAACCCCTTGTAACTACCTTTATAAGCCCCTTTCCAGGCCCTGGGAAGCCCCTTTTCAACCCTTTCCTGCAGCCCCCAGGCCAGATGCGGCCGTCCACCTCGCCGAGGATGGGTTTCGAAGTTCGGGCTAGGAACCCCAAACCCTAAACCCTAAACCCTTACTAGAGGTTTAGCAGCTTTGGGGTTCAGGCTTGGGCGTCCAGGATTCTAAACCCCAAGCCCTAACAACCCTAAACCCTAAACCCTAAACCCTTACTAGAGGCTTAGCAGCTTTGGAGTTCAGGCTTGGGGGTCCAGGAGTCTAAACCCTAAGCCCTAAAAACCCTAAACCCTAAACCCTATTTGGCGGCTTAGGTTTAGGAGTTCGGAGGCTCCGGGGTCTGGACGGTGTTGTTTAGGGTTGTACCAGGTTTTTTTTGCAGGTTTGATCAGGTCCTCGGTGATTGAGGGTTTAGTATTCGCGGGTTCGGGTTTACGGGTAAAGGGCTGACATACTTGAGGTATCCAGATTAGGGCACAAATTTCATGCTCTAGTTGGTAGGTACGGATGAGCTCGTGCTGTTGGACGGTCGGGGTATATCGTGGTGTAGAGCTGATAAGTTTAGGGTCTGAGCCAGCAAGGCGGTGCAAACATCACATGTTGATGTTTCAAAAGATGGTGTTGCTGCAACATCATTATCGGGGCATCGGGTTGTTCTCTTACAGGGTGCAGGGCTTCGGACCCATATCTTATGTGGAATGCTCTGAAATTGCTACCTCATGTGGGAAACCTGACAGTAGAACGAATGTAGGGGTTGGGGTTTAGGATATGGGAGTTTCCGAAAATAGGGGGCCCAAATATAGCACCCTAAATAGTAGGATCCTTATGATAAGGACCCCCAAAATAAGGTACCCCTAATTTTCGGAAACTCCCGTATAGGGTCTACGGCTGGAGCATGGGAGTTTCGCGTTCTCGGCGTCCGTGGAGTTTGGGGGACGTTGGGTTAGGGACCCAAAAAGAACATAAGCACAAGCATGTTATAGGGATATCCCTACCATAAGGGGTTTATATGGGATATCCCTATCCTAATTTTTTGCTTATGTGTTTTT
This sequence comes from Symbiodinium sp. clade A Y106, assembly GCA_003297005.1. NCBI lineage: Eukaryota > Dinophyceae > Suessiales > Symbiodiniaceae > Symbiodinium > Symbiodinium sp. clade A. Next base: position 87,414 of record BGNK01000741.1, on the reverse strand, counting down.
TGGGGCCCTATTGGGGTGTCGGGGAATGACTCCGGCAGGTGCTGCAGCAGCAGAAGCGTGTGAAGGAGTTCGAAGACTGGACAAAGATTCGCCAGGCGAGGGAGGCTTGGGGGTTTACTTGGAGGATCTGTGGACTAAGGAAGTAGGGTTAGAAGTAAGGTAATTATAGTTGTATCTCTTATTATAACCTGATTAGGGTAACTATTCCCCTACTTACTAGGTCCAATGATCCTTTAAGTAGGGCTTGGGGTTCCGGTTCGTCGGGTAGGTATCACAGCTTCGCAGAGATGCATGCCCGCTCTTGTCTGACAGTCGTCACAGCACTAGTAATCGCGGTAGCAGCAGCAGTAGCCATGGCAGTGGCAGTAGCAGTAGACGTCGTAGTCCGCCTAGTATTTGACAACATAAAGTCTATTAGCTCGGAACAGTTTGCTCAAAAACAAAGTAGGGCTCTATAGCGGCTTCCCATATGAGATACTTCCAGAGTTTTCAATGGGTTCATCAAGTGCGGTATTAGGGCTGCTATACGAAAAGCCCGCAGCCCAAGGGCACTCGTCCCCAAAGCCCAGCTGCTGCAAGCCCCAGCTCAGAGGTGGGAACGGTGGGACCCCTTAACCTCGGACCCCCAAGCCCTACATGGAGGATCAGGGGACACAGAAAGTACTAGGGTGTGATAAGTACTAAGGGCTACAAGGGCCTGAATAATTCCCGATGTTTATATTCCTGAGAGTTCCGGATTACACAAAGCCCTATTCTACTTATTAAGATTCCTTGCTTTGGCCAAAGCTTTCCCAAGCCCCGAATATAGAGGTTTGAACAATTGGCGATATTGTCCGCTTGTAGCCCACCTAAACCGAACCTTCCAGGCTTCCTTGGCCGCACAAGTATCGGCAGGCCGCCCCGTGGGCCAGAGTTGCATGGAATCCGTTTTGAGGTGTGCAGGCAGGGTTTAAGGGTTTTCTGACCGTGAACCCTAAACCCTAGTGTTTAGGGGTGTAGGGTTTGGGGTCATTTGAGGTGTTTTAAGGCTTCAGGGGGGGTCCAGGAGCGTTGGGCTCTTTACAATTCAGGGTTTAGGGTTCAGGATTTCGGATTTTGGCTGTGGCGCACAGGGCAGGGCGAAACCTCAGTGGTGCAAGGCTCGCAGGAATGAGAGGAAAGGGCCCTAACCCTAAACCCTATACCCTAAACCCTCAAGACAGAAATAAATAGAATTTGCTTGTCATTGCTTGCATTGAGCCCACTAAACCGTCAATTTCAAGCCCAACCCCAGCCCCAGCCACAGCCTTCTACCATGTAGGAGCTTATTCTTAACCTGCGTGGTGCGCCGCCGCGCTTGCTTCCACACGGTTGGCGGCCATGTTTGAGCGTATTCTTAACCTGCATGGTGAGGCTCGTTGTTCTGACTACGGAATCTCTGCACAGTGTTTCCCCGCGAACGCATGTAAGCCCGACTGCAGACGGGGCATAGCAACACCAGCTCAGCCTCGCATCAGCTCCAAAGCCTGTGGACTCTAGCCCCAAGCTCACGCGTGACCGTTTGTGGTTGTACATTCCTGCGTGTGGACAATCTAGGCATGGCGAATCGATACTTGGTGAGGGACGACGTGGAGTGCCTTCCACCCCGGCCAGAACTGGACGAGCAATGTCTTGCGCCGGGCCTCCTGGAGGCACGCGAACTGCTGCTGGACGGCTGCACGGAGGTGCACTTTAGCTGCGTGCTCGCCGACTGCCAGCAGACGCTCCGAATACTCTGCGCACATCCAACGGTCCTGCCGAGGAGCGAATGTCTTAACGGATGTCTTCTTTCACCATGAGAAATGGGTTGACAGCATAGGGGGGTATAGGATGTGAGGTGTGGGGTTAGCATCTGCTTGCTCCTTACAGTGTTCCTTAAAGGGCTCCAAAAAGGGATCTGTAGGGATTTAGGGATGTAGGGTTTAGGGCGTACTTGGAGCATCATGAGACTTAGTAATGTGGGTTATACTTGTAAATGCCTCCTTACTTATACCCCTGCTTACTAAGTCCCTTGATCCTCTAAGTACCTGAACCCCAAGCCTTGAGCCCGAACCAACAAGTTCTTCGATGCCATTTCGCTTCGGTTTTTGCCGACTTTGTAGTTCGATCGCAAGCACACCGGAAGTGCGAGCGGAACCGCAGACCCTTTTCGAGAGCTTATGGTCTTGGTTGAAGGTATTTTTGAAGGTGTTTCGTGTTTTTTTCTCTAAGCGCCGAGGTGAATTTAACTTAGAGAACTGTCAAGACCCTGAACCGTTGAAACCTGTGAACCCTAAACCCTGAAACCCTGAGCTCTCTTGAACATGTGCGTCTTCGGACTCCTCGAAATCTGAGCCCACGAACTTGTCCCTTTGCGAGGCCGCTTGCGGGATCCGAAGATGCCTATGGATCCGGACAGGAACGCGACGAGATGCGCGAAGAAACTGGAAAATACGATACGGTTTCACCCATCTCCCATGTTGCAATGTACGGCCGTGTATTCGAGGAAGGCGCCTTTGACAGAAGTAGCCACGAAATCCTTGCACTGCGTCTTTAGCCCCCTTGAACACCTTGACCACTTCTCAGGAAAACCGGCTGTCTTTCTGGAGCACGTTGGACGGTTGAGAAGTTTTTGTTGGGGAAACTTAGAAGTAGACCCCGTATGTTATGGCGCCCTAAACCCTAAATCCTAAACCCTAAACCCCGGTTTGGTGCTGGCAAGTTCCCAAAACGCATAGACGGAGTTATTTTTCTGGAGCTTCCCCGGTGTCTGTTGTGATTGTACCGCCCAGTTTGCAAAGGAATGACGGTGCATGGAGCGAACCACCCGTGGGGTTTGGGGTTTAGGGTGCAATGTGTCTTGCAAGTGTCTGCGCATGTCATGTCATAGTAATGGAGCAGATGGTTCCGAATCTAGGGGAGTGAACACTGCCTGTCATAGACTGTCTATCTGAGTTGAAGACATAGTTCGGCATTCGCATGGTGATCAGAGGCCAGCTAGCCTATTCAATTCTCCGAGGACCGGCCTTCTGCGGGTGAAACGCCAAGCTTGTTGCATGCAGCCTGTGGATTGTTTGCCCGCCATGGCGACATGGGCTCGTTGGCTGTAATCACTGTAATCAAGCCACAGTTACCAGGAGAGCATCCGTAGCTAGGGCCGTTTTTGCTATGATTTTCCATGTGCTGGATATCGTTGATCAGCCTTCGGCACCAACACTGGCAAGGAAGAGGAGGCTCGGTGGATGCGGATGGTAAGAGAACCTTGGAGTGATGTTTGTAGTTTGCAACCTTATAGTCTTAAGCTTGTGGTAGTGACCTTATAAGAGTAACGGTATCAACCTTATAGCATTTACCTTACAGTCATTGTTTGGTATGACAGATCTAAACATCTGTGTGGGTTTAAGCACATGGTCGGGCTGTACAGGTGCAGGTTTAGGACATAGTCTTGGCAGAGCTCACCTTGGGATCAGTTTGTCGTGGGGCCATTAATGGCTTTGAGCACCTCAGGAATTTTGACTTACAGCCGCTTGATGATTACCATCAGGGTTCTTTGCAGGATTAGGTTCTGCAGTGTACCGGGCATTCACAGAACCTTAGGCCGTAGGGGTACATTACAGAAGATTGCTGCAAGAAGCCGGCGAAACAATCATGAACCCTGAGTGGAAAAGACCAAAATCTCAAGGACACCCCTTTGTTGAGGCGTGTTTGCAGTCCTGTTGAACGACGGCCCTCAAGATCTGCGATCCATGCGTTTGGACGAATTCACGCTTTGACAAGATCTATTGGAAACCCCCATGCGGTAGAAATCCCCGGCAACCCACAGAAAGCTTTCAATCAAGCCTTTGCGCAGGATGAAGCCATGCATTCTGCACGGGAACTTCGAATTCTACAGGTGCAGCTGGGGGGAGTGGGAGAGGGGATGCCTATAATACCTGTATGATCCCTTGTGGTCGTGCCTGTATGACCTCCTCCACTCTCTCTTAATCACCGGGCTCTGAGCATGCAGTAAAGGGTTTGGGCGCGAGCTCTCTGCTGTTACTCGCATGTTTGGCGATGGCAACCCCAAACCCTAGACCCCAAACCCTCTAGGCAGCACCATGTTTCACGCGCCAACATACAAGGGTTTATTCTTCATGGCTCCTAGCTGTACTTATGTTTTTACATACCCCAAAGCCTCATTTCTAATTACCAAGGCCTCTGAATTATCAAGCCCCCCTTTTTGCACCAGCCCTTGACCCTAAACCCCAAACCCTAAGCCCTCAGCCCTAAAGCCCTAAAGCCCCAAGTCCTAAAGCCCTAGTAGTGACTTTGGTGGAGGCACTTGTTTGGGCCCTTTGGCAATCAAGATTGTGGGTCAGTGCAGCCATACTGCTAATAGCCTTGATAATTAGAATAGGATTTTTGGGGTATATTAGACTATAATTATGATAAGGAGCCCCCAAAATAGTATAGGTAATTCTTAAGGCCCCTATGTTAGCCAATTTGCAGCCAGCATTGGGCGGGAATGTTTGCCTTCTACTGAACTTATGAAGGCCTGCATAGTGCCTGCAAACTTGAAGTTGTTTTGTTTGATGCAGTTGGTTCAATGTATGCATAACTTTTTGTGAGGGGTGCTACACCCCTCGTAGGTCCATCACGTGCGGGGTTTGACAGTATTGGGGGTCTCTGGCATTTGTCGTCTCCACTGATCAGTAAGGCCTTGTTATGAGGAGCGCAGCTTCCGTGTAATCTCCCGCTGCAAAGTTTGTGCTCCAGACGGGGGAAAGTTAAGGTGAGTCTTTTTGTTTTGTTTTGTAGCTGATCCTCGCCCGCATGTGGCTCTGGCAACTGTGCATCATTGCGGCTTCCTGCCTCACTGCTCATGCAGCATCTGTGTTGCATATTGAGAATGGAATCGTAGCTGCCGATTTTGATGAGACAGCCGGGCTCGTGGCGTTTGGCCACGCTGGCCAGGTGCGTGAGTTTTACCAAGCGAAATTCTTCGCTTGTAGTGATCTAGCCGCGCCCTTAGTATCACTTAAACCCTAAACCCTAAAAACCCAAAACCCTCAACAAAAAAGGTCCTCTGTTTCGGGCAAGCCGCAGGTGTCGGACCGTGTGGAGGTCTCAGGCGACTACTGGGAGCTGCAGCTGAACAACCGCACACTCTCCGCAAGCAATGGCTGCAACTCCTCGACCGCGAAGCAGGACTGTCTGGTTCTTAGTAGGGAATGGGCGAATGGATCCCTGTAGTAGTTCCTATATAATCCCCAATAATAGTCTCCATAATCCATTCCCCCATTCCCTACTAAGAACCAGACAGAGGATGGCAACAATGTGTCTTTCAAGTACCTCTGCGGCAACCTCGCAGTCAAGATTTTGTACAGTCTGCCTATGGAGGCACAACACCTGGAGAAGCAAATCTCGGTATCCTATGCGAGCACAGCCACTGAAGCAGGCGCCATCGATTTTGAAGCAGCCACATTCATGAAGGACACGCTCGCTCGCTGGGACACCGCAAAGCAGGCCCCCACATGGTTCCTGCGCAACAATGCATGGAACCAAGGCTTCGAGATTGCTGGCTTCGTGCGCTGGAAGGAGTCGTTATTCTTTGCATCAGTCCTCATTATTACCATTATTACCAGAATTATCATAGTTATCATGATTATTCTTCTTGTTGCTATTATTGTTATTGTAAGTGTTTTTCTTCTTTATGAGTGTTATTACAACTTATTACTGTTGTTATTGCCAGGTGGCTGACACGCCGCCCGGACGCCCTTTTGGGCCTCTTTTCGTTGTTGCTGTTGCGAGGTTTTGGTCTGCAGCGTGCGTTTTCCTCGGGTTTTTGAACATTTGTTCTCTGCTTTTGTGTTTCGTTCTTGCTTTTTTGCTGATTTTGCCTGCGTTGCGATTTTGCTCTTTTGGGGTCCAAAACTCGAGGTTTTGCTTTGTTTTAGCGCGTTTTGTGCTGGAAGGGCCGTTTTGACTGCATTTTTACGGGTTATTTGCAGTATTTTTCCTTTCGCAGAGCCTCCATGTGCCAACCATGATAACGTCCAGATCAGACTCCATCCATTCCCGCAGAGCCTCCATGTGCCAACCATGATAACGTCCAGATCAGACTCCATCCATTCCCGCAGCGCATCCATGTGCCAACCATGATAACGTCCAGATCAGACTCATCCATTCCCGCAGCGCATCCATGTGCCAACCATGATAACGTCCAGATCAGACTCCATCCATTCCCTCAGAGCTCCATGTGCCAACCGTGATAATGTCCAGATCAGACTCCATCCATTCCCGCAGAGCCTCCATGTGCCAACCATGATAGCGTCCAGAGCATCCATGGGCCAACCATGATAACGTGCGCTTTGGCGCTAGTGTGCAGCCGAACTGGGGTTCGATCGCAGTGTGAAAACACAGTGTGCGCTTCTTACACCCTTCCTTACGTTTTGAGATATGGCAGTGAGTCAAAACCTTCTGGTATGTAACAGGGCCGGGGCGCCCCTCGCGCGACAAAGTATGTAACAAAAGCGGGTTTTTGCGACAAGGCTGGCGCGACAAGGGGCGCGACANGAGGTGCCCCAGCAATGCCGCGCGACAAGGGTTTGAAACAAAGCCGGCGCGACAAGGGTTTGTAACAGAGGGGGGGGGGGGCCCCGCGACAACACGGGGTATTGACCCATGGCCATATGACTTCGCTAACCTCCCAAAATAGTAAATAGCCCTTTGGAGCCGAAATGCTGTAAATTATAGTACTTTTGGGTTTTGGGAATGTGCCAAAACGCAGGGCGGCAGGTCAGCCACCTACCTTGTTATTATAGATACTGTTCTTATTATCATCTTTGCTATGACTATTGGCATCGGGTTTCAGGATGTGAAGAGCGGCATCTTTGTCTCTGTCGCTAACCCCTTTGGGCATCAGCTGGCCTCAGCGAAGGCCTGTGCTGCCGGCAGCCCGACATGCGCAGCCATCACAGCTTCCTATGTGGGTAAGGTCACACACAAGCCATCGCTACAAGGCTAGGTTTTGAGCAGTAGTACCCTTTTGCCCGTTCATTCTCGGGCTCCCTCATTAAAGAAGTAGGAAAAGAGTCACCGTGTTTTTGAAGGGGGCACTGGGGAACCTAGAAGGTGCCGAGTTCATCACAGAACCGCTTGTTCTTGGCCTGACCACCCTCAGCAAATACTCGATCTCGGGTCTTTCGACTAGAGAGGCGCGTGCATTTAAGCACGCTGTGGAGGCTCGCCAGCTTGATCGCGCAGCTCGCGCGGCAGGCACCGTGAAGGTCAACGTCGCGTGGGACGAGAACGACTACCAGATCGATGTTGGTGTGGATGCGGGTAAGGCAGAGTATCGCCGAATCTTCGACCGCAACGCTGAGCTCGGCATCGACCACATCGTCTATGAGCCACGCAACTCGCTGCATGCGTCGCGGTTCAACGCCACAGACGACTGGGGTTGGGAGGCGAGCCTATGGTTCTCCATGGGGGAGCAGCTGCGCAAGGGCCTCTGGGATCCTCGGAAGGATCCGATGCCCCAAGACATCCTCGATGCCGTGGCCTACGCCAAGAGCAACTGGGCTCTGATTTAATTTAAGTTACCACAATAGGGATCTATAGTAAATAGTATGGTTTCCTCATTATGGTAACTTAAACCAGATCCCTTAAGAAATAATAGGGATCTACAGAAAATAATATGGTTTCCTTAGTATGGTAACTTAAACTAAATCCCTTAAGAACCCAGGCAAGGGTATTGGCCTTCTGGCTTATGCTTACCCGACGATGCAGTTCGAGGAGATGCGGAAGTACTGGGTGGCTGGGGGCACCAATGCGCTCTCTTTGGCACCTGCAGAGGTGCAGAACTACTTCATCGAGGTCATGACTGCATTCCTTCAGAAGAGTGGAGGTGTTGGTTTTGCCTGGGACCATGACATCTTTGCAGGGGATAAGTCTTTGCAGTATGCTCAGTGGCGAGGCTTTGCCAGGATTCTGCGAGCTTTGCGCGCAGAGTTTCCCCACATTGTCATGGACCACCGGCAAACGAACCACATGTGGGGCCCCTGGTATGACCTGTCGGGAAGCTACGCTGAGCCCATTGCGGGCGATGAGAACCCAGAGTCCTACGGTGGTTTCGCGCCGACGCTGCATACGGATCATATCAGCGCCGACCAGGCTCGTGCGATTAACTACGGGTACTCCACGCTGCAGCTGCTGCCAAGCTCGCGCGTCCCAGGCTTCATCTTCCACCAGTCTGAGCGTACTGATGACGACGGGCATTTCTACTGCACCGTCCGGGAGACGCTCTGCGTGAACAACAGCAACACACGAGACTTCGACTACTTGGGCTACAAGTACTCGCTCCTGAGCTCGATTGGCACGGCTGGTCTGAACAACGTTTTTACCATGGTCCCAGCAAGGGACCCGGCGGAGTTCGAGCATTTCCCCAAGGGCGACATTGCCTTCATCCGGAACTGGCTGACATGGACGGATGAGAACATGAAAAAGTTGCAGAATACGGAGTGGATCCCTGTGCTTCGTGCACCCAGTGCCGGCAACGTGGATGGCACGCATGCCATGCTGGAGAATGAAGGGTTTCTCTTCCTGTACAACCCAAACCCCATGGAGCTCAACGCAACACTCTCAGTGGACGAGGCAATTGGGTTGGATGGAAAGGCTGGACAGCAGTGGGACGTGACGGAGCTCTTCCCCCAGCAGGGCCCAGTAGGCACATGGGAGTTCTCAGAGTCCATCCCGGTGACGGTTGAAGGGGGCTCTGCTCGGGTGCTGGAGCTCAAGAAGCGCCCGAGCCCTGTATCTCGCCGGCCACGACTTCAGGGTTTCCTGGCTCACAGCCATTACGAGGCAACCTCCGGACAGCTGGTCCTCCAGGAGGCCGTGGGTCCATCTGGTTCTGAGGTTTTTGCCACGATCTACATGCCAGAAGAGCAGCGCGGCCAAATCGTCGTGAATGACCGCGCGTGTGAGCAGGGCGGCATGCCTGCCGCGGGGGATGTGAAGGTGCAGATCCGCTTCAAGGGACCCAGTCTGATGGGCAATGCTCCGGTGGTTCCCCTGCCAGCAAAAGACTTCGCAGGGGGCTGGTACAATGGCACCTTTTCCATCCCACAAGCTTATTTCGAGCAGCTGAGCGCTTTAGGGGCCTCATATCCGATTCCATGGACGACCTCTGCGACGGGTTGCGGTCTGTCGCATTGCGTGGATGACAGCAAAGCCACCTGGCTCATGCCGACGAGGCTGCTGATGGCGCCATTCATCCGGCAGGCCCAGCTGGCTCCTCTTCCCATCCTCGGATTTTTTGGCCACTTAACCCTACATCATCTAAGATTAGTCTCAAGTCTCAAGTGTTTTTTCCTGTAGCTATTTTCTTTTTCTTTGTCGCTTTTCTACATTCTTTCAGGTGCCTGGGTCCATCCTCCAACTTGCGTCAGTTTCCTCGCCATGTTTCAACATCCTATCCCCTAAGCCTAAACCCGAAACCATCTCCAGGCCAAGCAGGACATGGCGGTGCGACTGTTCCTGGACGGCAGGGAAGTGCAGCTGTCGAAGAGCTACAACAGCCGCGGGCGCGAGCTGGAGCACTGCTTCTGGCCCTGCTTACGGGGCTAAGGGTTGAAGTGACTGAAACATAGAGCAGTGAGAAAACAGGATTTGGTTTGTAGCAGGACTCTACGATCTTTTGCAACAGCGTTTCATATCAGAGAAGGGTGTTTTGCGACCACCCCTGTAATCCAGTAGCGGCTTGTCGAAGAGAGGGTCCGCGACAAAGGCTGCGAACAGTCGGACAGCAAGGTAAGGCAAGAGAAAAGGGCATCTACACCCTGAACCCTAAGCCCGGCCTAAGCCTTTATAAGTCCTTCAAAAGGTAGGTTATGTGGGGTTAAAGTAGGGTTTAGGGTTTAGGGTTCAGTCTAACCCTAAACCCTAAACCCAAAGCCCCTAAACCCTAAACCCCTAAACCCCTAAACCCCTAAACCCCTAAACCCCTAAACCCCTAAACCCCTAAACCCAAAACCCTAAACCCCTAAACCCCTAAACCCCTAAACCCCAAACCCTAATTCTCACTGAGTGACGAGGCTTCCTTGGCTTCTATTTTGATGCTTCCCAGCTGGAGCCTGGCATCAAACGCGACGTGGCGGTCTATTTGCCAAAGTTGGGGCCAGGCCCCTTGCGGACAATTTTTTAAGGTAGGACCTCATAGAAAAAAATATTCCCAACACACTCCATAACGGAAGCTTTTGAGCATTAGCAGTGTAGGTCTAACTTTGGGGTGCTTTAGGACATCAGGTTGGGTCTAGGGTCAAGGCGAAAAGCCCCTTTGCTGTGAAGTTTCTCATCCGGCTTTCTTCGCTAGGCCAGTTCTTCGGCCTTTTTTGGCAGAACACCCGCACCGTGTACACGGACCAGATTGACTCTTGCTTGGTGTTGCCTGGAGAGACGGGCATTCGGGAGCCAATCGAGGTGCTTGTGTGAGCTGCAGTGCCTTCAAGCCACAATGCTGCTGCATCTCTCGGCGCGTCGGAAATGTTGAAGGCACTTTGGTCTTCGGGCTTGCGAGGTTGAGGGCTTGGGAGGTAGCGTTTACTAGGTATCGATTTCGGATAATTGTTAAACTGTTTACGCAATATGGAGCCCTAATTATTAGTTTTGGAGACTGTAGAAGTCGACACCTAGTTTAGGGTTTGGGCTTTTGGGAAGACGCAAAAGATTAGAGCATGCCGCCACAGTGTCATGTGCAGTTCGCTCGCTTCTCAATGCCTCGCGAGATTCATGCCAAGAACACATTTCCTGAAACCCTAAACCCTAAGACCTAGACCCCTGACCTGTGTTGGAATCCTTGCGAGTCGGTTTTGAGTTTAGGCTTTAGGGCTAAGGGTTTAGGGTTTATGGTTTGGGGTTTAGGGGGGTGGGTTGTTTACCCAATTCGACTGCATGGCGAATGCCGGCGGGACCACAGAAGCTTAAATTTCGTGTGGCGGACCCTTGCAGGGAGATGCTGCACTAAGTCCACCAACCTTGATCCTTAAACCCTGAAGCCCAAATACCAAAGCCTAAGCCACTCTGAGGTCGATGGTGGCTCTGCAACTCTTTCTTCAGCTTATCAAAAGAGCCAAATCTTTGCTTTTGATCTGATGTATCATCTTTTTCATGTCTGCAATTAAGGTAGGAAGTACTATACTTTTATGCTCGCGGCAAAATTCCTGATAATAATAATATTGATTGCCATCATCATTTCAATTTTATTTTCTCTCCCTATATATATATATCTATAAATCTATAAATTTAAAATTAAATATTCGACATATCTGTCTCCAAATCATATTAAAGATATCATGATCTGATTCTCTCTCAAATTCATAATTATATAATCTTTATATATATATATATTTGATTATTATAGTTATTTCGAATTATATTTCAATTTTCGAGTCATCTCATATTCTTCTCGTTATATAGATATAATAGTTAAAATAGAAACATATATGCTCTCCGGTCGGTTTCGGACTCTCTCCCCCTTCTCTTTTTCGCTATGGCTCGGCTCTCGGGCCGGCTTGGCTCCCTCCTAGCGGTCTACCGCAACCCGCACGAACGAATCCACGCAAATTAAATGGAAGGAGGACGATATAGAATGATCCTAACTAGTGGCAATAAGTATACTATATCTCTATAGAATTCACTGCTCTTTTTATACTTAAACGACTTCAGGTCTTACTCTAAATGGCGAGGGACCGATAAAATTACTACTAACAAACGGTAGCGATTATACTATATTTATATAGAGTATATTGCCCCCTCATAGGTGGGACGCGGCTAACTAAAAAGACCCTAGGCCTTATCTATAGGGGAGGGAGAAGACGAGGGTAATTAAGACTAGACGGGGAAATTAACAAGGCCAAACAAGACAACTACCTACTTGACAGGCAAGGGGGGATACTATCGGGTGGGGCCGGGGAGGGGGGTGTGGTAACTTTACATCATATATATATATATAAATCATAAATCAGATATTCGAAAGAAAGACCTAGATTTGATTATATTTTTTCGGAGCTCCATATAGATTTTCTATCTTATTTTATTATAAGATACATAAAGCTAGTCGACGAAAAAAATATATTTTATATCTTACTGATATTTTATGGTATTTTCTTATTATTGAATATAATCGAAATAAATTGATCTATATTATTAATAGGTGCGCTGAGCTTCCAACAAATATTTAATTGAATCGATATTCGAAATATTCATTCGAATCTTTATTTTTTTAGCAATCTTATATATAGATTGAATTAATGGTAAGACTGATAATTTCTGTTCTAAAAATCTATAGATTAATAATATTCTATATCAATTTAAATTATATAGGAAAGGGAATTCATAATACGGTATATTCAATAGATAATAATACAAATAATATTAATATGTTATACGTCCTCCATTATCTCAAAAATATCTTCCGCGGGAATATTACGATTTCTATAGAGACCACGAATTCTTCTTAAGAGAATTATTTCTATTATTCGATTATCTCCGATATATGAAAAACTTATACCCAAATTTCTATCATGATCGTATATTTAAATATAAATTAACATAATTGATTCCTTAATATTCAATTTGAACCAATTATCATATATTCATTTAGTTTAAAGATAAGATTCTACGGGCGTATAATTCTAGATATCTCCAGCTCCAAGTTTTATTTTATACGATATCAAATGAAAATTTCACATAGAAATAATATATGTATATGTCTTATTCGAAAAATAAAAATTCCGTAATATATCAAATATTTTATAATGAAATATATAATTAATCTCTTACCATTCGGATTCTAGCAGACGAGGTCTCTCGATTCGCAAGCGCATTATCTTGAACTATATTTCTAGCTAATATTCATTATTATATTGCCGAGCAATAGAAGATATATATATATAATGGATATATATATATAAATATATATATATATATTTAGAAAAAAGAAAATGAAATTAGTTTATTTTGAATTACCGATTATATATTATAAATAGTATTTCTTCTTTTCTATAACTTATAAAAAGAATCATAATTTTAATATCATATATACCTATATCAGTATAGATTTATCAATTCTTCCATATATGCTAGTAGCAAGATAAAATTCATCCATATTTCGGTATGCCTAATAGCAATAATAAAAATACAAAATATAAGAATAATAAAATTAGCAATCGTAGAAATAATAATATTAATTTATCGTACTTATAATCATATTTGTACTATTAGAGGACCGGATAACCCCTCATGAGTATGTCTATGGATAATAATGAATGAATAGATGAGCCCCCTAGAGCCTTCCAGAAGGGTTGTGTGTGTTGTGTCTGTGTTGTGTTTATTATGTATGATAGATAAAGTGTGTCTGTATTGTGTTTGTGTTTTGTTTGTGTTGTGTCTGGTAGCGTAGTGTGTCTGAGTTGTATCTATTTTGTGTCTGTTTTGTGTATGTGTTGTGTGTGTTATGTGTGATGTGCCTGTGATGTATTTTGTTTGTATTGTATCCATGCTATGTGTGTTGTAGGTTTATTTATATTTGCTAAGTGTTACATATATGTCCCCCCCACTAGGAATCAAAATCACGAAAATTAGCGTAGCTAGTCTTTCGTTTCTATCTATGATAGTAGTGGAATCGGGATCTGTCAAAAATCTGGTTCGAACCTAGATATATCAGGAGAATCCCCCTCCCCCCCCCCTGCTGACTATATCAGCAAAACACCCCTTAGAGAAGAAGAGAACAGAAGAGAAGAGAGAACAGAAGAGAGAAGAGAAGCGAGGAGGAGAGAGAAGAAGAGAGAAGAGAAGAGAAGGGGAGAGAAGAGGAGAAGAAGAGAGAAGAGAGAGAGATATGAGGAGAGCAGAGGAGGTAATGAGAGAAGAGAGAAGAAGAGAGAAGAGAATAAAGAATAAGAGATAAGAGAAAAGAATAGAGAGAACAAATTAAAGCTGAGCAAGAAAAGAGGAGAAAGAAAGAGAAATTAAAAGAGAGAGAGACTAGAGAAAGAGAAAATAAGAGAAAATCATCGAAAAGAAGAGCATGCAAGATAGAGAGATCTACGTTGAAAGCCTGCTTTTAGGCGGGGTTTAGGGTTGGGTGTAGGGTTTGAAGAATAAATGCCGGAATAGGCGCTACGTTTTAAGATTTATGGATTATATAAGACTTAGAAATTATGTTACCCTTATCTATTTCTCCAGCTGCAGCTCCAACGCCCCCCACCCCTCGTCACGCACACCAACCCACACCCCACCCCATACCAAACCAAGGGGGGGGGGGGGAAGAGACTAAGAACGCCAAACGCCTGCCCATATCAGATTCCCTCGGCAATACTATTTCATAACTTCCAGAAAACGCGGCGGAAAATCCAAAACGCGTATTGCATCTTCTAGAGTCCTCGAAAATTATTTTTTAATAATATTTGTAATTTTCCAGAACGAGAGACCTCAAATATACGCTCCATCTTCCAGAGTCCTCCAGAATCCAGAATCCTTCCGGGGGGGGTGGTCGAAAATACCCGTCGCATCTCCCAGAACTCTCTAGATTCCTTCCCCAATAACGACGTTTGCAATCTTCCAAAGCGGGAGATCTCGTCAAAAGAAATTTTCATGATATCATGAAAGCTAAGACTATGATATTCATATGAATATCTTATAAAATATTGAAAAGTAACCTAATAGCAATATAATTTCAAATCTTGAAATCATTACGATTATTTATTTCATTTCTCTCTCTCAATAAGTGCTGATTAGAAAAATCATCGATATCGATGATTAGAATCTGAATTTTGATTATATCTTAAATATAGATTGAAAAACGAATCTTTTCGACGTCAGATAGGTAGTATGTGTTCGATATCAAAAAATATGTTAGGTAAATCCACGGATCAAATGTGTCTGTCTTATTCCATGATATCTTCTGCGAGGTCTTTCGGTTCGCATTGGCTCGCTATGGCGAGGCAATAGCGCGATTCTGTGAAACGATCAAACATGCCGACACCAGATGAACCTTCTCAAACAATCTGATATAATTATTCCGAATGTCGAAATCAAGGCGCACATCAAGTTAACGACCAATCCCTTCAATTGGCGCGACCAACATACGTAATCCGAAGTGGAAACTCAGCTCAAAACGTGACCCCCAAAACCTTCGCTAGGTGCCTGCACTTCCCAAAGCCATAAGACCCATGCGACCTTGCACACGGATGGACTGAGACAGGCCCCCCGGCTTGAAGACCTCAAAGCACTCGGTTTGAAACGTCTAGCAGTGCTCATGAAACTAGCGTACTGGTATCCGGCCGTCGTGGCGATGCAGTTGAAACAGCAGTGGAATCAGGAATTGTTGTAGCAGGAGCACAGCAGCAGCAAGGGAAGTCTTCGGCATCGTCGTGAAGGTCGTAGTGGCTGTTATAGTGGTGGTTGCGGTGATCGTGGCAGTAGGCAAGAAGCATAGTAGTAGCAGTAGTAGTAGTCGTCGTCGTCGCCGTCACAGTGTAGTAGTCGTCGTCGCCGTCGTCGTCGTCGTCGCAGCAGTCGTGATAGTGGCAAGCTGCCCTGCAGCCATGGAGCTGCTAATTGTAGAAGCCGTCGTCAGGACGACGATGGGTCGCGGCAGTATCTTCAACGAACTGCGTGAATTATTCAAGAATGCCACCCGACTCCAAACAAACGTGTTTCATTCAGAGTGTTGCATCCAAGCTTCAGGGAATTGTGGTCTCAGGACAAAAGAGGACTTTACCGCAAAAGGCATTGGGCTAGCACGGCTTGGCTACACAAATAGCCCAATCTTCCATTTGCACGCGTAGTCAGCACGCAACAGATAGGGTTACTATCCAACAACGGCTTTCCGGGTCTCCAGGCCTCGAGCGGCCCTCGCTCATTGCTGTGTCCGGCCGTTGCCGACATTGTCCCGACGTGGAGAGATGTCGGCAGAGGGGGTTTGGGATGACCACCCGCAGACCCACCCCAGCCTAACCCACAGACCTTGGTTCTCCGAACCCCCGGAAGAGTAACTCCTGCTTGTTGCAGAGGTGCCGATAGCGAAAGCTGCGAAAGTCAGCAGCTTCGCTCGGCAGGAAAGCTACCGGAGCTTCTGCACGCAGCTTTAAACGACCCCTCTTGCATCATGAACTCATGGCCCCTGAAATCCAAATTTCCAACCGCTCAAGCCTAACAAACTCAAGCGCACACTCTCAGCGCGAAGTCTTTAAAGTCATGCGTGAAGCATGATGAAGCCTGGCCAGTGGCCAGCTCGTCACCACTCTTCTGACAGCTCGCAGAAGCAGCTGAAGAGAAGTCCCATCTCATAAAATGTGCCCTCTGATGTACGAGCTCGACATATCCAAAGTCCAACGGACAAAGATCTCCCATCGCGGAAATCTCGGTACCGGGACTCAGAAGTTTCATGGTGCAGAAGAGGTTCGCAGATGATTTGTCAACTTAGGGGCTGAGTGCCCTGTTCTCAATTACCCAGAGAGCCCAATACCCCTTAATTAAGGAACATGGCCTAAATTATATAGGGCTTCATAGTATGATTTAAGCTATATTCCTCAATTAAGGGGTATTGGGCTCTCTGGGTATAGTGGGATGATGTAGACCCCAAAAGGAAAAACGTTACCTACTCAGCTACTAAATCAAGCTCTCCCTGCCTTCTCAATCTTTCGGATTCCACAAGGTTTTTCGACGCGAGCTGCCAAAGCCGAGTGGTGAGGGCAGTAACCTTTCAGTACAAACGACGTAGTAGCCTTGCTTTGCAAAGCTGCCCGTCATTCTGCAAGGGCCAGAGCACAACATTCCTATGGCAACCAGCCCGTGAAGCTATGCAGTAGTTTCGGGTGTACGAGGGTTTAGGCTTGCGGGTCTTGAAGATCTAGAACCCTAAACTACAGAAACACCTCAGCTCGAGCCGCGATTGGAAAGATACATCTAATCGATGGTATGTGCGTCCTTCGGAAGTTGCCCGAGGATCCCAAACATCTCCTGGATGCCGGATGCAGGGTGCATTGCAGGGTGCAGGGCTCGGATAGTGCAGGGGCCTTTATATTTTCAGTATGGCTTTAAGGGGTTAGCATATGTTACATTTCTGACTTCAAAAGGGACACTAAGCCCCTAAACTCTGAACCTTAAACCCCTAAATCTAAGCCCGGAAGCCCGTAGGGTTTGGACAGGGTTTAGGGTTTGGAAGATTCGGGTCGAGGACAGAGCTGGGACCTCCATCCCAACTTCATCGACACTTAGTGATAGACGTGCCGTAATGACTGGAATAGGGCTTTTTTAGGAAACTATGCTCTAGTTACAGTAAGGGCAAAAAGGGAATACTACTGGCAATTATCCCGACCCCTTAAACTAGAAATTTACGGTTTAGGGTCTAGTGGCAGGGGTTTGGGGGCTTTGGATGTAGGATTCCAGGGTTTAGGGTGTAGGGCTTGGGGTTTTAGTGTTTAGGGTCTGCGGGTTTTGGATTTAAGGCTTAGGGTAGGGCTGGCCAGCTACACAGTATGACATATACTTTAAGCTTCGAAATGAAGAGCTATACCGCGGTAGCTGATGTCCGACAAAATCCACTTACAGTATGGCCCCTATCACAAGGCCACAAAAACAACCCCTCACAGCCCGGCTGGTATATGCTGCGTGCAGGCCTTTTGGGTTTGGGGTTTACGGTTTTGGGGTTTCGGGCAGTTTTGGGCTGGGGGTTATGTGGTTGGTGCTGCTCTTTTGCGTCGAAAGCTCTCAGCAACATTTAGGCCAGGGTTTGTCGAGGTGTAGGTTTACCCTGAAAATAACGAGTGGACCCGAAGTGCAAACCTTTCAATAGGCGCCCCCCAAAGGCACACAAGCCAAAAGTAGGATACCCCATGCAAACCACCTTAAAAGGCTTTGAAAATGCTTATGCTTGCGTCCTTTTTGGGGCCCCTGTTAAAGTAAGAAGGGAGCCCTGAACCCATCTCCTCGCTTCGGTTGTCCGTGCTTCTGTCGTCGACGCTGAGGTCAAAGGTCGTTATCCTTGGAAACTCGTTGCGTCTCTCACTCTCGCATGAGGCAGGCATGGCCTCCACACAATGGGTACGTGTAGGGTCTACCCAGAGAGCCCAATACCCCTTAAGGAATATCTTAAATCAGAATATGAAGCCCTATATAATTTAAGCCATATTCCTTAATTAAGGGGTATTGGGCTCTCGGGGTAGGGCTTCCGAACTGTGGCAAGCCAGCGGCAACAATGAGAACTCGAGGCATCCGAGGCCCTGGGACCCTTGACCCTAAAACCGCGGCCAGTTGCTCTGAATCCTCACACCTAGAGGGCCGATCTCAGTTCCAGTTTCCGAAACTGCAGAAATCCCAAATAGTTGGATCACCCTTTTGATTAGGAGCTCTTTGCAAGAACCCACCATACACACTGCGACCGCAGTAGTATTGGACTTTGAGAGATTTGTTGTTTCAGGGCTTCAGCGTACCAAAGTGTACAGGTTCTCAGAAGCTGACTGTGGGAGTCAGTACGCCGAAGACATTGTGGGCTCTTTGAACTATGGGTTCCTTCTTGGTGATCCTGCTTGTTACTTGAATCTCCGGCATTGTTCCGCTTTACGAATTCAACAGTACTGGAACTCAAAACATTTTTTTCTCAGACGGTGTGGCCCACATTTTTTCAAACGCTGTTCAGCTTGGTCCTCTAAACATGGAGCCCTACATCTTGAGCTCACGAAACGCCTGAATCCCCCAAGGCCTTCAACATCTGAGTACACAAACCCTCACAACCCACGACGCCCACAACTTAAACGGCCTAAACTCAGAAGCCCTACAAACTACCCACAAATCCGGCACCCCCCAAAGCCCTACACAAAACACAGAAAAAATATCTGAACCCCCCTCAGAAAGCCAAAACACAAAAGCCCTAAACCAAATCTGGCATCAACAGAAACACGGAGGCAAACGCAAAGGCCCATACGACGCCCGAAAGCACCCACAGAAACAACACAAACCCTTTTGCAGCTGGGCTCTAAACCCTCAACCCTAAACCAAAGCAATGCACAGACCAAAACCTCAGGATCCCTGCTCCTCCCGAATTGGTTCAGGGCTTCAAGCTTTAAGTTTTTGTTGGGTTCAGGGTTTTGGGGTTTAGGAGTTATTTTGCTTCCTACATTGCGGTTTGGGGTTTAGGGCTTGGGTCTTTGTTTGAAAATCTGGCTTCGGGCTTTACGGCATGGTGTAAGCAGGGCTTGAATTCGGACAGCCCTAACCAACGTAGTAATAGCGCGTATCGTCACTTCCTCAGCTAAGAGTGTTTATTTTTTTGTTGTGGGTGCGTTTTTGCTGCGTGCGCGCGGCACGTTTCTTTTTTGCTGCGGGTGCGCGGCGCCGCGGTGCAGTTTTTTTTTTGCGGCGGGTGCGCGGCAAGTTCACTCACTCACTTGCTCATCCACTGCAGAAAGACATCCCGGGTCCGGGGCGTGTTTTTTTTGGGCTGCAGCTGCACGAGCTCACTCACTCACTCGCTGCCCGCCACCCGGAGCACCCACAGCAAAAAAGCACCCACAACAAAAAAACACGGGTTCCCACTTCCTTAGCAAGTTCCAGTTGAACCAGTAAGTTGTTAGGGTAGGGTTATTAGCAGAGATGACGAAAGTAACCCTGCTTCTACCCCTCCTTACCTAGCCTCCTGATCCTTTAAGGGCGCCCAAATCCCCCCAAAAGAACACTAAACGCAAGGAAGGAACCCAAAAAACCATACTTATTACGTATTCTGCCTCCCGATGAAGCTTCTTGCGGCCAAGAGCTCCTTGGCCTGTCTGTTACGATCTCCTCGGCTAGGTTGTCGTCTTCAGTCTTCGTTAGTAAACACGGTAAAGCAGGATCACTGCACCATCTGCTCAAGGCTAGATGATTGACACGCATCAGCATACTCGCAGAGTTAAGCTCCTTTTTGCGACTGGACTCACGTCTTTACTCTCCAACCCTAAACCCTAAACCCTTAAATCCTAAACCACCCTAAACTTCAAACCCCTAAACCCGGAACCCCACTACTTACGAAGTTTCCCGAACCCTCTGGCGAGACTCCACGGAGGCCTCACTACCCAAACCGGAAAGTATGTTATACCAAAGCTTTGGGTTTAGGTGTTTAGGTTGCGGGTTTAGGGGATTTGGGGGTTTTGGGGTTTAGGAAGTGAAACCCTTCAATCTGCCTAGCTCGTTTTTTCTTGCGAGTGTGCCCTCAAACTTCGGGCTCAGGGCAGCGGAGAGAGAGAGAGAGACATATAATATCGCCATCAGTTTGGCGACAGCGACAAGGATGGCGTCAGCAACCAGGACAACAACGACCACCGGAGATTCCAACACCGCTTAAGTATGGAATATGCATTAGATCATAAGAAGTATCAAGGAGGATCCAAACATACTTGAAGGAATATTCCTTAATCAAAGGGTTTTGGAGTCTATTGGTACTATCGTCGGGAGAGGCCGATCCGAATATCGGGAATCGTATCCCCCGTCTGAATTATTCTAAGCATTACCCAAAAAGCCTTTTCTGGCTGGAAGGGCCCTTGTGCTATTGAGACAGTTTCCGGGCTGAATGTCCCCCGTTCTCCCAAAGCCTCAAGCCCTAAGCCCTAAGTTGCTTTAAGCGGATCTTGGAAGGCACAACCGAAGCTTCCTTCCGGCTTAGACCCCTTACAATCCGGGCGCAAAACCTTGTAGGGGGCTTGATGGATTTTCGATAATGGCTTCCGTTCCACCATCCCATGGATGGACTTTCAAGCCTGATACCCAGGACCTGCGTGAAAACTCCAGTCTGGATTAAGGGCGATTCCACAAACGCATCCTTGCTGAAGAAGCTTCGAACTTCACGAACCCCTAATTTAGGGGCCTTAATAATTAGAATAGGGTTTGGGGGCCCATTATTCTGTGATAATAATAAGGACCCCCTACAATAATATGGGTAATTATTTAGGCCCCTAAAGCACGCAGGGAAGGTTTCCAATTGTAAAGATTCTGAAGACAATCCCCAACAAGGGATCCCTGGCCTAATTTCGAAAAACAAGGACTAGGTAGTAACTTCAACAGCTCAATAGTGTCTGTAGCTATGTTACTCCTTAAGGTTTCCTGGACATGACTATACCAGAATATGCCCCAAAGCCCAATTCTAATCAGTAAGGCCCCCATACCGCGGAACCCTTATGGTAACACTTTATAAACACCCTTTTTTGAAGGAAACCCCCTATAGTAGCCCTTGGAAGGAAACTCTTATAAGGAACCCTTTAGTCAAGGAGCCCTGTCTAGTAGCCCCTTTAAAAAACCGAGGTAAAGTAGCCCTTTAAAGGAACCTCTCATACCAGCCCTTCAAAGGAACCCTTCTTTGTAGCCATTCAGCCCTTCGCGGATCTATAGTACGGTTGATGATATAAATCCTGCAGTACCCACAATAGGGAATATGTATACCAAAACTCCCATAGTCTAGGGTCCTTAAGGTAATGCAGGATTTATATCACACAACCCTAAGCCCTAAAACCCTATAGATCCCTTAAAGCAAGCCCTTAAAGGTACCCTTATAGATCCCTTTGAAGGAACCCTAAGATTGATATCATCAGCCGTATCTCTCCGTGCTAAAGGTGTCTTGGAGTCTCCGGGCCCCAGGTTTCCGAGCTGAGCCGCAGAGCCATCCGAGATGGGAAGGATGGTCGGGGTCAGGTCCTGTAGGCTTAGGGGTTTAGGGGTTTGGGGGTTTCGAGGTTTAGGGTTTGGGGGTTTAGGGGTTTAGGGTTTAGGGGTTTACGGTGGAAAGCTTGTCTGGGCTGGGCTTTCGGAATTTGGATGCATCATTTCGGGGTCGCGGGTTCTTGATGTAAGTCTTGCAAGAAAGCCTTTCGGGCTGTAAGCCTCATCGCATTTTCCGCTGGGTTCTTCTTTCGTAAACCCTACCTCAACCCTGAATAACCTACCTTTTCAAGGACCTGTATAAGGAAATCATGTCAAGGAACCCCAAAAGTTGGTTTCTTGGGGTCCAGGTAAACCCTGAACCATGATTTTCCAGGCCCCGGATGGGTGGAGGCTGTGTCTTGAACACTGAGAGCACGTGGAGAGCACAGGAGGGAGGATCCCCGGGCCCTGTTTAGGGTTTCGGCGCTCACACTCGGACAATCCAGGCGAGGCATGTGGTTCGAGGTCTGAGGAGTGAAACTGCACTAACAGGGGCAATGTCACGACTTCAAAGCAACAACAGATCTAGCAAACACATAAAGTCCTGTTTAGGGTTTAGGGGTTTAGGGGTCTAGGGTTTACGGATTGAGGGGTTTAGGGGTTTAATGTTCAAGGGTGTAGGATTTATTAGGGTTTAGGGCTGAACCCCAGGACATAGAGTACGACTCTGGAGTGAAGAAGTCTCGGGCTCGTATGGTTGGGGTCCTTGGTCTGTGTTTCGGGTCGGTTTAGGGGGTTTAGGGTTTAGGGGTTTAGGGTTTACAGGGTTTAGGGTCTACTACGGGCTCTGCCGCACATGCAGCGAAAAGGCAAGTAGAAATGCCGTTGGTATTGCCACACACACACAGAGAAACACACACATGCACGAGTTGAACAAGCTTCAGATGAGGGCCCTTCTAGCGAAAGAGGAACATGACAGACGACCAGTGTGCTGTCAGCGAAACTGTGACTTCTATGGAGCACAAAGCCAAGAAACCGTGACTTCTATGGAGCACAAAGCCAAGACACACTTTCTTGAAGTTCTTTCCCGCATAACCATACTCTACGGCCTCAACCTTCGCTCTGAAAACTGTAGCCCTAAGCCCCAAAACCCTAAACTTTAGGGAACCGTTCAGGTAAATGCCGGAACGGGGCCCACCTTCACGCAGCTCAATGTCAGCTCCTTGGCTCTTGACACTTGTGATCTGTTTCCGGGTGGTTTGGGGTTTAGGGTTTATGGTATAATTAAAGGGTTTTGTCCCACCCGCCCAGCTGACAAAATTAGAGGGTTTCGGCGCTCACACTCGGAAGGCGAGGTTCGTGGTTCGTGGTCGGTTGAAGTGAAATTCTTCCAAAGACGTCCAACATATCTGAAAGGCAAACACACCAACAAAAGATTGCAACAAGGTCCAGGGTTCCGGGTTTCGGGATCTGGTTGAAGCTCAAGAATTCCGAACTTCGAGACAAGAACCGCGCAGGCGTTGAAATCCTAGCCCGTGAAACCTGACATCCTGATTCCTTGCACTTCAATCGCTCAAGGGACACAATCCTGCTACCGTGACTGCGCCTTCGACGACGACTGCTAGAACTACTGCCAACATCCTTAGTCTCGTTCTGACTGACCAATGAATGACAAATTTCCCTTCGGTTGCAGTTTCAAGGCTGACAGTATTAGTAAACGAGCGTTCCTAGCACAGAACATCATACAGGTAAACGAACGGGTGTGCTGGCTTTATTAGCATATCTTCCTGCCTCAGTCCTGACTACCACAGCAGGTTCATAGCAGTGGACGGGTCTGCTGTTATGACCAGTTGAAAATGTGGAGGAGGCCGTTGTTGACCCAAACCCTTGACACGCTCTTTATTACAACTTGCTTGCATACACTTTGCATACCTGAACATGCGCAGACAGATGTGCCACAGGTGGGAAAATTGATAAATGGACGGACTCATGAAGACGTAGCATTTTTGCAACCGATCAGGACGCATTCGAACGGCGTGCTCTGACACAAGACCTTGCTGGCTATGTGCATGCCAAGCTTCATCAATATGAATCCTGGACATAAGCCTCTCCAGCACCACTTTCCCTTCGCCTTCGCCTGCGGGCAAAGGGGATTGAGTGGCCACGTTCAACAAATCCGACGAAAGCAGCACGATAGCGGTTGTCCTACCGCAGAAACGTACGTCTGATGTTCATAAGACTGCACGGTGCGAGATGCGATTTCGTATACAATTAAAGCAGCAGAGTTTGCGAATGGATTTGTCAACACCCGCGCATGTGATCGCGGCCGTGGAGAACACACACGCGCGCGAACACACAGGCATCGGGCGACTTCTTGGCGAAGTTTCGGCTGGACTTGGCCTCGTCGTCTGCTTCTCTCACATAATGTAGGTTCCTTAATACTTAGGGTTTGGGGGTATATTATACTACTCGTATGATTACAATAAGGAACCCCCAAAACCCTGTTCTAATTATTAAGGCCCCGCCTAAGTTTTGTTCATCCCCTGCCTTCACAGAATCTCTCTGAACGGCGGACCTATCCTGTCTGTCCCATCCTGAAACCGTCTGAGCTTGAGCTGTAAAACAGCTTAACTTCGAGTTGTACCCTGAGACTTTACAGCCTGGTTGCCGGGTTCAGGGGTATGTAGGTGTATCTGACAGGCAAAGCTGATGATGCTAGCTGGTGGGGTTCGGTTCGTGAGGTCGTGGTAGAGTTCATTCATGCTGATGACACTGGTTGCTGAGGGTTGCCTCCGCATAAGCTCATGCTGGGCACGGTCACTGTTGTGGTGTGGGAGGCGAGGGTAAATGGTTGAAGTGTGGGGGCTGCTTCGTTGCATTGCACGTAGATCTAGTTTGCGTTCGGTAGTGGCAGGCATGATGCTACTTGTTGAGGGCCGCTTCGTGACGAGAAGGTGGAGATGCTGCTGATGACACCGCCTTCTATCGTAGATGGATGCGGCAGCTGACGCTGAGGATGCTGTGCAGGAACCGATGTTGATGATGCTGGTTGCCTGGGGCTGGCTCGTAAAGGGCGGGAGTTGATGCTGATGATGGTGGCTGCTAAGGGTTGGGTCGTAGATGGCTGCGGCAGCTGATGCTTATGATGCCAGCAGGCTGATGATGCTGGCTGCTGAGGGTTGGCTCGCATAAGGCCTGGGCGGGCGAGCTGATGCTGATGGTGCTGGCTGTGTGGGGCCGGTTCGTAAAGAGGTGGAGGAACTGATCCTGATGATGCTTGCTGTGTGGGGCCGGCTCGTAAAGGGGTGGAGGAACTGATGCTGATGATGCTTGCTGCCTGGGGCCCGCTCGAGGAGCTGATGCTGATGATGCTGGCTGCTGAGGGTTGGCTCGCATAGGGCCTGGGCGGGCGAGCTGATGCTGATGATGCTGGCTGTGTAGGGGTTCATAAAGCGGTGGAGGAACTGATGCTGACGAAGCTGGCTGCTATAGGGTGGGGGAGCTGATGCTGATGATGCTGGCTGCCTGGGGCCGGCTCAAAAAGGGGTGGAGCAACTGATGCTGATGATGCTGGCTGCTGAGGGTTGGCTCGCATGGGCCTGGGTGGGCGAGCTGATGCTGATGATGCTGGCTGCGTGGGGCCGGTTCGTAAAGAAGTGGAAGAACTGATACTGATGATGCAGGCTGCTATAGGGTGGGGGAGCTGATGCTGATGATGCTTGCTGCCTGGGGCCCGCTCGTCAAGCGGTGGAAGAGCTCATGCTTGTGATGCTGGCTGCTGAAGGTTGGCTCGCTTAGGGCCTGGGCGGGCGAGCTGATGCTGATGATGCTGGCTGTGTGGGGCCGGTTCGTAAAGAGGTGGAGGAACTGATGCTGATGATGCTGGCTGCTATTGGGTGGGGGAGCTGATGCTGGCTGTGTGGGGCCGGCTCGTAAAGGGGTGGAGGAACTGATGCTGATGATGCTTGCTGCCTGGGGCCTTATGATGCTGGCTGCTGAAGGTTGGCTCGCATAGGGCCTGGGTGGGCGAGCTGATGCTGATGATGCTGGCTGCGTGGGGCCGGTTCGTAAATAGGTGGAGGAACTGATGCTGATGATGCTGGCTGCTATTGGGTGGGGGAGCTGATGATGCTGGCTGTGTGGGGCCGGCTCGTAAAGGGGTGGAGGAACTGATGCTGATGATGCTGGCTGCTATAGGGTGGGGGAGCTGATGCTGATGATTCTGGCTGCTGCAGGCAGGCTTGTTGGAGCTGATGTTGCGTCGTGCTGGCTCCCCCAAAATGGCAGGGATGCTCGCTGCATGGTAGTCTGCCCACTTCAAAAAGTCACCCACAAATCCTAACCACTGCCGGCAGCGGCCTCGGAAACGATCCACCTCCTCTTCGTGCCTCAGTTCACGATTTGTAGCTTAAGTGCTGACCTCCGGTTTCAAAATAATCCGTTCGGGTCTACGGTGGAGGACGGTCTAGCTTGACGTACAGTGATTTTATGCATGTGCACGTTTTGAATGACTGCTGGTGCTTGCAGCTCCTCGTTTGGCGGCAAGCTGCTCTGAGGGCGAGGGTTTAGCCTTCAGGGTTTAAGGAACCCCATGACTCTTTAAACCGTATGCCCCAAACCCAAGAGCCCTGGACACCAACCCTTCGCCCCCTTTGGAGGACTCAGAGTGTGGCATTTTGTTTCTATCTGCTGGGGAATTAGACGGTTTAGGCTTTCGGGCTCAAAGTTTAGAAGTTTATTTCCCTCCTGGTCATCCCCAAACCCTAAACCCTAAACCCCAACCCCTAAACCCTAAACCGTATGACTGCGAGGCAGACACGAGGGGCAAGGACAACCCAAGGAGGGATCGGGGGACCCAAGGAGGCCACGGGACGAAAGGACCAGCTGACAGGTGGGTAGGTTAGGGTTTAGGGTTTAGGGTTTTCTGTTTAGGGGTTAGGTTTTAGGGTTTAGGGTTTAGACCCTTGGGTAGGTTAGGTTTTTTTTTTTTTAACGTCCCTTTTTCGGCTCGCAAGGATCCGAGAAGGTTAGGGTTTAGGGTTTCGGCGCTCACACTCGGACAATCCAGGCGAGGCATGTGGTTCGGAGTCTGAAGAGTGAAACGCCACTAAGGGAAATGTCAAAGTACAACCAACAACAGTAGGGTTTAGGGGTTAGGGTTTAGGTTTTAGGGTTTAGACCCTAACCCTGAGGTGGCTTACCCTCACTTCTCGTTTGGGCGTGTCATCCCTGCGCAGGTTTCATGCTCGTCTGCGCCCTGTCGTTCCAATCCTATCGGACGATGAAGGTGGTTTATTAGGATTAGTAACCGGGCTTAGTTAAGCAGCAGCCAGAAAGGCCATTAAGGTTTAAGGTGCTGACTATACTGTTTGCCTAGGGTCTTAAGGTTTCAAGGTTCTGGGGGTCTCGTGTTGTCTCAACACTGTCTGGTTGCATTTTTAAGCTGTTAAAACATAATACTCTTCACAGTTTACCACCCTGCAGGTTCATGAGACAATCCCTTTCATGTGCAAAGTATGGCCAGGCATGTGCATTGCTCTGGTCGTTTTATTGTTTGGACTACGTCCGCTCACACCTCTTTGTAGACAAGTAGAGTCCATGCATTCATGAATACATACACGCATATACACACATATGCATACAACTGGATAAGTACACCGTTCAGTGTATGTGCAAGATTCAGGGTCGAGTTGTTTCGGCGTCGCCATTTTCGATTCTCTGAACTTTACGTCGTCGTGCTACCACACCCATCATTCTTGGAAGTCTTGCCGTCATTCCTGCATGGTTGCGGTCGCAAGAAGACGCTTCTTACTTGCTGTTGCTGCTGGCGCCAACTCGTCCGTATGAAGCTGGATTCATGGTTCATACGTCATGCGTAGACCGAGACTCCGTTCCAAACCTCAACGCCTAAGGTAGACCCCTGATTAATCAACTCCCTTATATAAATTATGACGGTAGTAAATATCCTAATCATCAGGCGGCCCCCCCGAAACCCGAACCCTTGTTGTATGACAGATAGGTGGGCCAGTCACCACTATGCTGAACTTATACAGGCCCCGAGCAAACCATAATTTTAACTGTTTCTTAGGGATTATAGGAACCAAAACATGTTTCTAAGCCCCCCCTGAGACGAGACAAGGCACAGCCAGCCACAAATCAACACTCTCTGACTGTCACCATCGGGCAAGCCAACGATCTCCTTGGTTGGTTTAGGGGTTAGGGTTTAGGGCTTAGGGTTTAGGGTTAACAAAACTGAGTCGCCTTAAAAATCGGAGCAGGGATTTTGGGTACTATCTCTATTCCCCACCTCTTAATCCTTTCCCCAGTGACCCCCCGCCCCCCAACCCCCCCCCCTCCTCTGTGTGAACCTCTGGATGAGCCCCTTCCAATGGATCTCCCTCCGCTTCGTCGGGTTGACCCCTGCCACCAAACCCCACCCCGGCCCCCCCCGCCCCCGTTCCTCCCCGAATGTGGTTGGTGAACCTGCTCCTCTCGCACTGCTTGAGCTGACGGGCTGACGGGGCTGCGCTTTCTCCCTATAGGGTTTAGGGTTTCGGGTTTAAGCTTTAAGGTTTGGGGTTTAGAGTTTCGGGTTTCAGGCCTATGGGCCTTGGTAGGCTTTTGGGTTGCTGCTTTCCGAAACAATGCACCACAGCTGGGCCGAGGCGGGCGATGCGAAGCGTTTAAAATTATAAAGGAGCCCCAGGAATGGGTCTTTCTAACTATCCAGGCTTCGTATTATCGCAGCTCAACAGGACGCAAAGCAGGGACGAGAAAAGTTAAGACTTGATGCTTACAAACTGCTGTTTACTCATAGGGGCCCTTTGGGGGGTTAGGGGGAGGGGCCTTAATGCCCATTTTGCGGACCTAATAAGGCCTATTTAAGGAAGTATAGTCCCCTACCCCCTTACCCCCCTGAGGGTCCCTATGATTTACGAAGCGCGCAGCTGACGTGCCAGGGACAATAGGCAAGCGTTCTCAGCATTCCAGCTTGTCCATAGTGACAGATCCTGTTACTATATGACAAATCCCGTTCTATGCTAAGGCCGATGGCCATCGTGAGCATAGCCACTGCACGACCACCACATGATTCCCATGGCCCGAACCCGCCCCTAAACCCTAAACCCTAAGCCCTAAACCCTAGAAACCATAAAAACCCAATAAACCCCCACATCGTGGCCGGGGGGCATGGGTGTCTGCGATGCATGCATTCGCCGACTCGCCGTCAAGGCCGCCGTTGGACCGGGACCTTCTCGCCCCTATCCTGCAATGGGGCTGTAGGATTTGGCTCGAGGGGGTTTGAGGGTTTCGGGTGCAGGGCTCTGAGGACTATATAGCCAGATCCGCTCGACCTCTATCATAACCCAAAACCCTTAACCCTTAACCCTAAACCCTATAAGGGTTTAAGGTTTTGGGGTTTCGGCTTGGGTTGAATGAGACCGACGAAACAAACCGCTCGAAAGGTACTAGACAAACACGACGCAAAACGCTCGAAAAGGACCAGAGGATTTCAGAAACAGAAGCAAAACGCCCGAAAAGGACTAGAGGATGTGATAATCAGGAAGCGAACCGCTCGAAAGGGACTAGAGGATTTGAAAAACACGAAGCACTTCATGGCTCTTCGTCCAGGCGACCTTGGTGACCGGGTGGAGGCCTTGGGAAGAGTCTAGGGTTTAGGGTTTAGGATTCTCAAGTTGAAGAGTCTAGGGTTTAGGGTTGAGGATACCCAAGTTCAAGAGTGTAGGATTCTCAAGTTCAAGAGTCTAGGGTTAAGGGTATAGGATTAAAGTTCAAGAGTGTAGGGTTTAGGGTTTAGGATTCTAGTTCAAAAGTCTAGGGTTTAGGGTTTCGGATTCTCAAGTTCAAGAGTCTAGGGCTTAGGGATGAAGGTTTCAGGGTTTGGGGTGTGTAGGGTTCGGTGTCTTGGGGTTTCAGCTTTGGAAGCATGGCTAAAAAAACGCCTAAGCACGTTTTCGACATCTTCTAACTCCGCTCGCTTGGCATCTTCCCAATCGTCGGGCTGTGGCTTTTGCCAGTGTAGCGGTTTTCAGGGTTCACGGCAGCTCAGGGTTTAGGGAGCACGAAGCAAAGCTATAGCATCTTCGAACACATGAGAGGGTACATGTCTTTAACTTGTGGCATCGGTTTATGCATTGTCGAATGCTCGGTATAAATGTGACTTATCTGGGTGGCATGAATTGTATTACTTACTTACACGGCTTGACCATAGGTTGTAGAATCTTACTTACGCGGCCTTCCAGGCTAGTGAATCGTCATATCCTCGTCAAGCCTTATGCGCATGATACAGCTTGTGCAAGCCAACATGCCAGGAGTGGATTGGGGAGACGTTTGGGGATATAGACCCTCTCAATAAGGTCCCTTTAAAGACAGCCAGAAGTAGGGTTTAGAAGGGTCCCCTCAAGGGTTCGCCCTAACACTACCTAAACAATGCCCTCTCGTGTCGTTAGTGCCAGGGTGTATCTGGGCTTTTAAGTAACCAGGGAGAAAAAAGTATAAACTTTTTTTTCATAATGGTTCCCTTTAAGGAAAAAGTATTAAAGTGTGGTACTCCAAAGCCCAGGTATACAGCTTCATCTCTCAAAGCCCGTTCTAACCCCACAAGACTCAAAGCCACCCCAAACCCAAAAAGTCTAAGCCCCTACTTGTCGAGTATCCTAGGGAACCTAAAGCCTAACTTTTGGGTGTATATTGGGATTATAGGTTTTATAATACCCCTACAAGGTTCAAGGTTACCTACTCTACTACTAGGAAATACTTCATGGGCCCATTATACTGTAATTATACGTAATAAGAAACCCAAAATAGTGATGGTAATTATTTAGGCCCCTATATAACTTTAGTACTAGGAACCCCTTCGCGTCCTTGCTCCTCCGGCCATGCTCATCAGCCCACGGAAAGACGTTCGCTTAGTGACGGTCGGCGCATGCTTCTGTGCGGAGTCGGTCTCCAGTCCTGGGCAACACACCCACGATGAGCTAGGCGGTGCTGAAACATACGCTGATGATCTTCAACGTCCGCACTCTGCCGTCCTAAACAATAGCAAACTTAGACGTGCAGTGTAAGGATGTTTAAAGCACGTTCTACCATGCAAGCATGTGCCGTCTTGTAGAAGTGCTTTTGACAACACACCTGGAACAAAATGAAGCTGAGCGGAATAGCGAGCTCGCCTGGATATGGAAGGCTGCTGTGTCCGAACTCATGAGGTCAACACGGCATCCGGGAAAGCCAAGCCACGACATGGTTAGCCATATAGGTGTTCTCGAACGACCTCTTAGACTCGACACAAGTCCCACGAACGACAAGCGTTTAGAGTTTAAGGATGTATGTGTAAGCAAGCAACTCAGACAGTGTCTTGGAAGAGACATGTGAAGCACTTTACGTGTTGACGTGCTTATGTGGTTATTTCTGCCCACATGCCAACTCTGAAAAAGAGGCAAGTGAACACAAACAAACGACCATACACACAAAAGCACCTGCTTTGGGACGAAAGTTTCGAGATTAATAGTTAGTTCGAGAGGGCAGATTCCTTGCCCCCCTCAATCCACTCGAGCTCCACCAGAAATACCTCAAGCTCCAAATCCACCCCAAACCTAAACCCGTCCAGCCAAAGCCAAGCTTCGCTGCAGTAGCGGCAAGTCCATGTCATTTCGGACCTAGGGTATAATATCTGGGCCTTAACAATTAGTTCTGGGGCTTGTTACGCTTCCATTATGTGGGAATTTCTAATATAGTACCCCAAATAGTAGGATCCTTATTATAAGGACCCCAAAATAAGGCACCCCCCAATTTTCGGAAACTCCCATGTTAGGAACCTGGAGGAAAACTTGTACTAAGTATTCATGCTCCTATGTTAGGGTTGTCTGCGCAATTCCGGGGGCGTTCGGGGGCTCCTGGCTCCCGTGCTCGATACGGCTTAGGGCTTAGGGTTACCTCAGGCGAGAGCTGCAAGTAACCGGTTCTGCTACACTTGCCACAGTTGTTGGACATTTTCGAAACCATGTACCTTCTCCTTTCTCGACACGCGGCTACAACACCTGCAGCCTGCCCTTCCGTTTGCCAACATCCTTAGAGTGTCGAGCTAGATGTGTGATGTCCAACGCCGTGGTGCTATGTGCTATGCACAACGAGCAATAAATGCCCCAGCAAGCCCTATCTCACCCTTTTGTGTTTGTGTGTGTGTGTGTGGGTGTGTTCTTTATCTTGTCTCCGGCACTACATGACGACGGCTACATCTTTGCAGGTGAAATGTAGTGCTATCACTTGATTGCGCCCATCTGTTCGGACATTCCCTTTGACCCTTCTTTTCCTTGTTTGTTGCTCACATTGGCACCTCCGTGTTCTCGACGTTGCGTGCTGCCGCTGGACAGAATGATGGTTGATGATGCTCAACGACCAGGAAAAAGCCCGACAAATGAGGCCAACATGCCGAAAGCCCTGGAACAGAAATACCTTCAACGGCCCGACAGCACCATTGACCACCTTAGACCTTAGACCCAACATGCCCCTGTAACCCTAAACTCCTGATACCTCGCCCCGAAACCTTATACCCCTAATAAACCCCAACCTCGAAACCCTAAAGCCCTCAGCCCTTAACACCTCAATCGCGAGCACCCTCCACACTTGGAGCCAATAAGCCAAGATCAAAGATCACCCGAAGCCCTACTTAGAGGATCAGGGAACTTAGTAAGTAGGGTTGCTTTCATGGTTCCCTTAAGAGGTTTCCATAAGGGTTCTTCGGGTTCTAGGATTTAGAGGACTCAGTAACTAGGTTGATAAATATGGTAACTCTGCTCATAATTACTTTAAACCTCAACTAGGGTACTTAAAACCTTACTTACGAAGTCCGGTGATAAGTACACCGGCAAGCCCAAAGCCTGAACACTCTCTCTCTCTCTTTCTCTCTCTCTCTCTCTGACACCCTAAACCCCAAAACCCCGAAACCTAGACCCTCAAAGCTCGAAGCCTCAGCCATAATACCTGAATAAACAAGCAATCCTAACCCCTCAACCCTCAACCCCAAAATCCGTATGCCCTTCTATATGAGAGTTCCCGAAAATAGGGGACCCTAAAAAAGTACCCTAAATTAGTAGGATCCTTATTATGAGTACTTAATTTGCGGAGACTCCCATATCTACGCGGGGCCTCGAGCTGGAAGATGGTCCGCAAATACCTCAGAAGGTATGGGATTTTCTGAAAATTAACGGTACCTTATTTTGGGGTCCTTATAACAAGGATCCTACCATTTAGGGTAGTATATTAGGGTCCCCTATTTTCGGAAACTCCCGTATCGGGTTTAGGATTTTTTCCCTCCTAAGAGGGTTTTCCCTCTTAGGACTAAGAGGGTGCAGGATTTAGGGTTGAAGGGCTGTTGCATTTAGAGTTTGAGGTTGAGTGTTGGGGCGTGAAGCCTTGGTAAGGGCTTGTGCGGGCCTTGTAGTTCTTTTGTTTAATAGGGTTTTAAGGAGTTTTAAAAAGGTTTAACAGGTGTTGCGGCTATTCTTGCGTCTAACAAACTACCTGGCAGCATATAGAATGGAACGAAAAGCCCAAACCCTGTAGTGTTTGGCCTAGAGGGTTGTTTCAAAAAAGAGTCTCTCTTCAGGGAGCAGACTGGCAAAGACACTGCTTGCTTGGGTTGAGGGTTTAGGGCACTTGTCCAAACTAGCCCAGAAGGGTACCTTGTACGGCACCGGTAGTAGCCGGTAGCAGTCCAGAGACAACACTGACAGCTACTGGACCTGGACAATGAGACAGAACCGGCATTTCAACAAGACGCCCAAAAACCTCTTGCGACTAGGCAATTCCCATGAGTCGACAGACTTTAACAGTCAAAACCTACGTGTCCAGTATTTTGGGGAACTAAAGGTGTACCTTTGGGAGTATATTGGGATTATAGTAGCCCAAAGAGGTTAAAGGTTACCTGCTCTACTACTCGGAAATACTTACTCATAACCAAACAGAAATCCAAGAACAACAGCAGCGCAAAAACGAGGAGGGGGGTGTTCGATCGGGGCCGCTGTTTGGAGGATCGGGGACTTAGTAAGTAGGGTTATGAGTACCGTAAGTAAGGGTAATAGGTAGATATAACTATAGTTACCTTACTTATAACCCCACTTGCTAAGTCCCATGATCCTCCAAGTGGTGGGGGCCCTTAGAATGGCACACTTCTCTTCAGCTGGGGATCGAATCTTGATAAAGCAGACCCTTACCCTGCACCGCCAAGAAGCCCATACGAGCCGGAAAACTCAAGTTCAGACATAACTCTCGTAATGCACCTCCCATAAACCTGAAAGCCCTCATCACATCAGCGGGGAAGTCTTCTAAAAAGCTCATTTATTACCAACTTCAACCCGATTCCTCTAAACTCGAAGCCCTAGACAATCTGCCACAAGCCTTCTAGCTCAGGGCCTTTCGGGGTCGAGTTTGGGGGCACTTGTGGGCTTCAGGGTTCGAGTTTGGGTGAGGCTTGATTGCTGCTGTAACTGCTGTTGTTACTACTGATACTGTTCTCACTGTTGTTCCTACCACTACTACTACTACTACTGCTACTGCTACTACTACTGCTACGACTACTACTACGATGACTCGTTTTATTGATAGTTTAAGGAAACATGTTCTGGCGTTCAGCAAAGGTGCTTTGTGCGCATGTTGTACTTTTCGGAGCGTGACCACTCCACCTCGTGAAACACTGGCAGCTGCGACAGATCCTGGGCGGCCAGCCGCACAAGGGCGTAAGTAAGTTGAGTTGTTGAGCCCGCTCCAATAAGAAGAACAGGGAATCAGAGAAGGTTCTGGTACACTTACAATACCTGACTACAAAGGGGTAGTACTCTCAATTTTTCAGACCCGACCGTGGGTACTGGCTGTGCTGTCTTTTTGGGTTTAGGGATTGTCTTATCTTCTTGCTATATTCTCAAACAGACACTAAACACCTATACGACATCCCAGAAAAAAACACCATGCAACGCCAGAACCCCTGACACCCTAAAGCCCTGACACTTGTGGCAGCTATCGCTCGGTGCACCAAGCTGTGGCCCGAACCACCAAGCCCTTAAAGGGCAGCAGGTCTGTTTCCTGGGCTCGATCGGCGCTGGGATTTTGCTTTGTCATAAAGGGGGTTCGGGATTTCAGATTTCTAGGGCTAGCAATCCCAGATTTTTGTTATTTAATGTAGAACTTTTTACATGTCTGTGCAAAGTTTCATCTCGGATGGTGAAAAAGTACAAGAGGGGTTCTAGGGTTTCAGGGTTTACGGAGTAAAAGCTTCAGGATTGGAGCTTAAAGGCCTTGCACGAAAACAGAAAGCCAAAGTGTCTAGAACAGGGTTGGGCGTTCGGGAGGTATCGTCCAATTCGACTTGGGGGTATGACATATACTTGGATCTCCCTTGCTCTCTCTCGCGCTCTCGAGGTTATGGGGCTACAGATTCGTGGAGCCCCATGTGCCAATCATCTCCCGAGTGTACTTTCAGGAACTTCCCGGTCCCTACGGTTTAGGGTTCAGGGTTTAGGATTTCAGGTGCAGGGTTATAGCATCAAGGAAAGACTCCATTACCGCACCGATTCACTGACGCAGCACTACTGGACCAAACCTCCTAAGCCCAAACCTAAATCTCACATCGATGAATAGACAGTTATATGTTTACCAGTTTCTGTTTTTAGCTGCATGTAGTTGTTTAATTATTCACGTCTGGGCCTTGTAAAACAGAGGCCCCCATCTTGCCAGTGTTACCTGAGGCCCGAAGTTCCTACGCCCTACTTAGAGTTTCAAGGCACTTAGTAACTCAGACTATAAGTATAAGCAGATCTAACCGGAGTTACCTTACTTGGAACCCTTCCTGCTAAGTCCACTCAGCCTTTAAGTACACCCCAAACCCTGAAAAGGAACCCATGAAACCCTACCTACTAAGTCCCCTGTGCCTCTGATTACGCCCTAAACAGCCGAGTCTCCAGGACGCGGCTCATGGCCTCCTGTGCCTGTGAAGGGGTTTTCATGAGGGTTCCGGCTTAGGGCCGGGCCTTAATGATTAGAATAGAGTGTTGGGGTCCATTATACTATAAGTATAATAAGGAACCCCCGAACAAGTACATGTAATTATTAAGGCCCTTACATCAGGGTCTAAAAGTTGTCGATGCTCACACTCGCACAGGGCAGGCAAGGATTCACAAAGCGCACAGGATTTCCACGTTAAGGTCTAATTAGGGCTTTTAGGGTTTAGGGTCTTTTTTTGGAGCTCCTTTTTATGTCTGCCCAACCATCTGAGCTTACATAAGGCCATCGGCCAGGGTTTAGGGCCTTTAGGGCTGTCAGGCCTTTTAGGGTTTAGGGTTTAAGGCGTTTAAGGTTTTCAGGGTTTCATTGATCCAATATCGTCTAAAGCTCAGCGATTTCAGTTACAGACACTGCGGTACCAACCACAATAGACATACACAGCTACTGCAGACAACTGGCGTGTCTGTAGGTTTAGAGGTTCTGGATAAAGGAGTTGGAAGGGTGCTCTAAGGGAGTTATGAGGCTTGACAAGGGAGTTGAAAGAAAGGGCTCTCACAGGAATAAGGGATGTAGGAGGCTTCACCAAGGCTTTCATAAAGGGGTTCGTAGGCAGTCTACACAGGTTCAATGAAGGATTCACAAGGGTTCGTTCAAGGCCTGGGGTTTTGAGTTTGGGTCCCAGGGACTGTGAGGATTCGTGGGGTGCAAGGTCCACGGCCCAATGCAAGGTCCGAATATGTCGAACAGTACTTTTTTCGGAGGGGGGGCCGAACACTACAAGTACATACCTCTGTATATACATGTGCATGTCGAGATTTTAAAAGGTCCCACCAGACCGGCCGAAACCCGCAAAGGGACAAGGCGTAGGCACTTGAATTTGCTGTCCTATCGAAGCCCTCATCCCGTTTAACGCTCCCGACCCGCCCGACTCCCTCAAACCGCCTGCAACCTTTCCAAAATTCAAAAGCCGAATTTGTCCCCATACACTCTAAGCTAAACCTTCGTAGCCAACAGAATCCCAAATCCTTTTGTGAGCAAAGGCTGCTATGCACATGCCCTGGGGTTGCACCCTGAGGAATCATGTGGGTAAGTATTCCTCGTAGTAACCCTTGCTAATGATGAAAAAAACCCTTCTGATCGCCCCATATTAGGGCTCTAAACCCTAAACCCTGTCCTAACTCAAGCCCGTGTATTGCACTTCGTCGGGTATATTATTATAGTACAGTTATGGTAAGGAAGCCTGGGGAATACTACCCCCTATAATATAGGGGCCTGAATAATTAATTAGAATAGGGCTTGGGGGCCTATTATACTGTATTTATAAAAAGGAACCTCCCAAAACCCTACTCTAATGGCTCAGGCCCCCTTTTTTTGAACCCAACCCCTAAACCCTAAACCCCAAGGGTTTAGGGTTTAGGGTTCCCTATATTACACTTTCTTTGCTTGCGAGCGTCGGTCTCTCCGAGCTCCTGCTTGGTACCAGGAAGCTTGCAGCTGACCCGGAGACCGACTTCGGGATCCTGGGGATTTTGGAGGATTTGGGGGGTTTAGGGGGTTTAGGGTTTAGGGGGTTTAGGGTTTAGGGGGTTTAGGGTTTAGGGGTTTTAGGGAGTTTAGGGAGTTTAGGGTTGAGGGTTTCGGCGCTCACACTCGGACAATCCAGGCGAGGCATATGTTGAGGGTTTAGGGTTTAGGGGGTTTAGGGTTTAGGGTATAGGTTTAGGGACGTTTTAAGGTTTAGGGTTCAGGGTTGCTGCATTAATCTAGCTTCCCCACCCTGAACCCTAAACCCTAATCACTTCGGTATCCTGGGATGCAGCTTCTTAATCAAACTTTCCCACCACACCGCTTTAAGATTATCGGGCTTAGGGTTGAGGTCTTGGGATGTTTTTTTCGCTTTATTGGTTCGGGATGTAAGGTTTTATGAGGGTTAGAGCCTAGGATTTGTTTTTAGACCGTGGGTTTAGCGTGGACGGTTTTTTTTTAAGGGTTCAGATTCAGCGCAGTTTAGGGCTTAGGTCAAACCAGGGTTGGATTGGAGATATGTAGCCATGGTCAATGTAAGGGCTATACCCTAAACCCTAAGCCCCTAAACTATAAGTGGCTGCAAGGGGGCTGAGGGGTTGCGTAGGGGTTAAGAGTTTTCAGGCTCGGACTAACGTGCGCATATGGCAAGGAGGAGTTAGGACACACTCGCCTTGGGTTTACTTGGCTTTCATCTCATGCCCTGTCCGAATCCAGGATTGAAGGTGTAACTTTTAAGGTCTCGGGCTTCAGGGCTTTAAGCTTAAGGTGAATGTGTAGTGTGTATGCTTCAGCATCTTAGGGCTATAGGCTCGGAGTTTAAGACTGCCTCCGCCCTAAACCCTAAACTCCCTAAACCCTAAACCTATAGGCCCTAAACCCTAAACCCTATAGGCCCTAAACCCTAAACCTATGGGCCCTAAACCCTGAACCCTATAGGCCCTAAACCCTAAACCTATAGGCCCTAAACCCTAAACCCTATAGGCCCCAAACCCTAAACCCTATAGGCCCTAAACCCTAAAACCGAGTGAAATGGGGCGGCTCTTGTGCAAAGCGAGGCTCCCAGGTGCCAAGTTGCAGCAGGCTGGTGCCGTCGCGTCCTTTGGGGATCTAGGGGTTCCTTACTGGGCCCCTTAAAGGGATCTGTAGGGTTCCTTAAAGGGATCAATGAGGTTTAGGGTTTAGGGTATACTTGGAGGATCATGGGACTTCGTAAGTGGGGTGATAATTCAGGTAACTATAGTTATATAAAATATATATATACACTTATTTTAGGGGTGTCGGCGCTCGGCTTTTCCAGCGTATGGTTCAAGTTGCAGTTAAGGGTGCAGGGTGTTGGGTTTTGGGACATGCTGGGTTATTTGGTTCGGGCTCTGCTCCACAAGGCCAGATTTCATGAGGGGCCGTCTAGTTTGAGGATCTTCGGGGTTGAAATGCATAGTGCTTGTGGGGCTTATAGGTTTTAAGGACATTTCAAAGGAAGAGCTCGACATTGTTAAGGCTTGAAGGTCTTTGGAGTTCAGGGTCTCATAGGCTTGCTATTGAAGGCCCTTTGGCATAGGACCCTCATAAAGCCCGTAAGATAACCTTTATAGAAGGCTCTATGCGAAACTTATTTGGAGGATCGTAGGGCCTAACAGCATGGTTGTAGAAGTAGGTATAACTATCGTTACCTCGAAGTAAGTAGGCCCTTTCAAGTTGAGGGTTGAGGGGTGTCCTTTCAGCTCAGGATTTCACGGTGACAGGGGCTTAGGGCGTGTGGCTGAGAGTGTTCAATGTCGGGGCCTTAATACTAGGGTTTTGGCGGTATATTAAAACTATGCAGTAGTTGTATCAGATATATATATATATAATCTATAAGGGGGTGTTCTTACCATCTATTCCAAGCCCTTGATGGAGGAGGGTGTTTTAGACTTTGGTGGGGCTCCGCTCTTCAGGAGCTAACGGTTGATGCAAAAAAGGAAACAACTTTGCGGTTTCAGTGGGGCTTGCGATTTGCATACTGGCTCCGAATGTTCATCTGTTCATCACTAGCACAGTGAGGTATTTGTGCTGGAAAGGGTCTTAGTAGCACCACCGAGCACACGGCTTGCCAAGATCACAACAAGAAATACGACGCATCGTGCTACTGCCACATAGAAATGTCCAGGTTTATGGTGCTGATGTTAAGTTTAAACTTAAGCGGTTCGCAGGTTTCCTTCAATTTCACTAAGTTGCTACATCGCCGACCCACTGGGTTTTTGAGACGGGGTGCTGCTGATGTTGATGGTCGACACCGCGGCCAAACGCTCCACGTCCTATGCTCGGCTTCTTTCCGGCTCGGGACATGCTGGACAGGGAAAAAGCAATCAGTTACAGAGGCTAAACCGTAGACTCTCAACCCGAACCCTAAACCCCTAAACCCTAAACCCCTAAAGCCCTGAACCCCTAAACCCCCAAATCCCTAAACCCCTAAATCCCTAACCCCTAATGAAACCCAACTGGAAGGCTTCGAGGCCTCGGCTCGGGGTTCAGGGCTCTCACCACTCGGACCACTCCCCTTTGGCGTCTAGCGGCGAGCGTGTCCGGATTCAGAGGGCGTTCTTCGGCAGAAGGATGAAGTAGCTATGTTGCTCATGGGTTGCAGGACGTTTAGTGATCGGGTATGCACGCTGGGTAGGGCGACTACGGGGTGGAAGGTCATGCGAAGGGCCGTCTTCAGTTTGCATCGTCGTCTTCCTCCTCCGGGCCTGGCGCGGTCATCCGCCGCTACCCCGCCCCGCCCCGAAGCCTCAACCCTCCAGGCGAGGTGCCCACGGGCTTTTTTTCGTCACACTTGAGCCTCTTCTCGGCGGCCGAGCACGGGGGCCTCTTCATCGAAGGCGGCCCCTTCGACATCCATGCGCTTCATGCAGATCGTCACAGCGTATCGGAGAATGGATCTCGCCATCATAGGTCCCGACACCTCTTCTCATCGAAACTCC
Source organism: Symbiodinium sp. clade A Y106 (assembly GCA_003297005.1). Lineage (NCBI taxonomy): Eukaryota > Dinophyceae > Suessiales > Symbiodiniaceae > Symbiodinium > Symbiodinium sp. clade A. The sequence goes on along the minus strand of BGNK01000741.1, from coordinate 47,266 downwards.
AATAGCAAGCTCTTCGTTTCCTTGTGGTGCGATCATATACTTCGGGAGCTCCGCATCGAAAATGGCAGCGTGATTCGAGCTTCCGGGCTTCCGAAGCCCAGCGCCAGTCCACGTATGTACACGTGAATCTATCTATCTATCTGTCGACTGTACATACCCACCTACCTACCTACCTGCCTACCTACCAACCTACCTGCCAATCTACCTCTAGGTTTCGGTGCAGTTTATGTAGGAAGAAGGAATCACAAGCGTACCAGAATCTGTACAAACACGCGCTTACGCACGTGCTTGCATATGGAAGATCTGGCCCAATAAACCCTGCGAAAAGCCCGAAGCCGAAGCCAAGCTGTCACGATAGTTATCTTTAGGGTAGCCCTTACCCTTAACGCCTGAACCCTCAACCGTGCCGGCTGGACATCGCCTGCTGACTCTGGCTAAATTGCAAGAGCCGGTTTCTGGCAGGCCCAGTTTCTGGGACTCAAGCGAAAACTGCCAACCCCAAACCCTAAACTTGATACCCTTTTTTGCAACAGGCCTTGTTGTAAAGCACCCCTGTATAGCCAAACACACACTCCCCTAACCCACAGCCTAAACCCTAAACCCTGAGCCCTAACCCTAAACGCAGTTTCGGGGGGTGCGGGGCTCGGAGGGTCGACAGTCTGGGGTCGGGTCCGAGGAGATACGGCCAAACCCGAAGGCCCCTGGCACCGGACGGTCGAGGGTTTAGGGTCCGAAGATTTACGACCAAACCGAGGGTCCCCATGCGTATTCGCCATCAGCATGCACCTGAGTGATGCAAATGACCGCAGTAATCTTCGCTAATCAACATGCTCAAGCTTGACCAGGTCGTCTGAGTAGCTGCAGTGGACATCATAACACAATCACAGTACGCCAGAACCTGCTGTGTCCCCCATGACATCATACAAAGATCTACTGTACTTCGATACGGCGATCTGCCTGAATATGCCAAGCTGTGCCTGCAACAATCACACGATCGCGAGGAACCGATTTGCCCCAAACGGGGGCTACGGCTAGGACCTGGCCATGCCGACTCTATATTGCGGCTCTAGTTGTCTGAGAGTTCTATACTGGCTGTACGCGGACACGGATATCTTAAGGAGGTGGGGAACCAGCCTAGACACCAGTTGTTGAAGCTCCTACGCAGGTCCTGCACAGCCACAACACTCGGCAGCCATGTTGAAAAACGTTTCCGAGCCTTCTCGAAACCCTTCGTTAGCTGCTGTGGGTCTCAGCCAAAGCGCCTTTAATGTAGGGGCCTTATTGACTAGACCAGTTTTGGGGTATGTTACAAAGTAGTTATACTAAGGAGCCCCCAAAATAGTATATTTAATACCATGGCCCCTATATTGCCTTAAACCCTCAACCCGGTTTAGTAAGCCCTATTTAGCGTAGAGGTTGTTCCGAAGTGGAGTTTGTGAGACATATCAAAACAAGCTCCCCGCCGATGTTGGTCTAGAGCTTCGCTGAAACTAGCCATGGAGCACAAGCGCTGCATAATTATACTAGAATTTAGAACCTACTAGAAGCCAAGTTGAAGGCCCCTAGGTGCTATCGTAATCAACTTCAACCATTGCATGGCGCAGCGCTTGGGGCAAAATGATGCTGGAAACCATCCGCGGCCAGCGCTCTGCTTCCTACCTTTCACAACGCTTCCTGCTACATTACCCTGAACCTCAAGACCACAAGCCAGTAAAACTCTAGGCCCAAGGGCCACTCGCTAGCACCCTAAACCCTCTCAAAACCTAAGCCCAACAGAACTCTTTTGATAACCTCTAAGGTAAGCCTTGAATGCTGGCAGGAGCACTTGCTTCTGATGACTTCTCTCTCCAGCTCTTCGATGTTCCGGGGATGGTTGCGGAACCTGGGATGCCAGGGTTCAGGGTCATAAAAGAGCTTCCGAAAATTGGGGGTACCTTAGTTTGGGGTCCTTATAGTAAGGATCCTACTATTTAGGGTACTATATTAGGGTCCCCCTATTCTCGGAAACTCCTATAATTATAGGGTTACTACAGCAGCTACATAGGGTTACCATACGGGCAGCTATGAGGGTTTCAGCAGTCACAACTGGAATGGCGGGGTTCCTGGAAGCAGCACCACGCAAGCACATGAGGGCTTTCCTCCTGCCGCTTAGCTGACACCTCGCAACTCGAACAAGCCAGACGAGGTCTTGGGTTCGAAGTGCTTTGACTGGTCGGCAGATGCAGCTGACTTTCAGTTCAACACCACCGGGAGCAGTGAACAATGCCAGCTTTGGTTGAGGGTTCAGGAGCCTGAGATGCTGGATCTTGATGAGGTTATAAGGGATCCAACTTAAAGGCTTTCAACGGTGCCATGGCATTAAAGAGTTTGGGTTGCTGAAAAAAGGCCTGTTGCAATCATTATGCCACGGAGCCCTACCTGATACAAATTATTCAATATGCGGGTTTCGGGGATTTTGTCCGGACACCCCCAGAGCTAAATCCTGAACCCTAAGCCTTAAACCCCACGCCCTGCACACCCAGACCCCAGCACCACTACCACTACCACTGTCACTTCTACTACCATCACTACTACTACCACCTCTACTACNACATCGACGTATAAATTTAGACACAAGCAAACATGTGTACATATGCACCTGTTTGTCCATCCCATCCCATCCCATGCCATCCCATCCCATCTCATCCACCCACCCATCCACCACCACATCCTGAGGAAGAACCAATTCTTATGGTCACTCTTGCTTTTACTCTTCTTGCTGTAATTATAACTCGTCTGCTATTACAATAATCTTCATCGCCACTAGATTGCTTATATGATACTATACTATGTCTTATATCTTTTAATCCACTTATGCAATGACTCTACTACTGTAATAAGGACTGTCCTTAATTTCACGATCATGTTACTTCTGCTGCTCAGCACTATGATACTACTCGCCGGTTAGCAATGAACCACACGATTGGGAGTCTTCGTTCATGGTGAGGCTTCTTGCGTCTTGCTATCTAGGGTGTAGCGCCCTAAACTAAACCCCTACGGCCAACAGAAACCGGACGAAGCACACTGCTGTTGCCCATTGCGTGCCAACCTCGCAGCAGGTCGGGACCGCAAAAGAGTTGCATGTAAGACTGTCTGGTTCTTAGTAGGGAATGGGGGAATGGATTATGGAGACTATTATTGGGGATTATATAGGTACTATAGGGATCCATTCCCCCATTCCCTACTAAGAACCAGACAGAAGATCCCCAGACCCGAAACCCTCGAGGTTTAGGGTTTGCTGGGTGGGAATAGCTGCATGTTGCACAGTGCGGGCGTTTTGACTTAGGGTCTTAGCGTTAGGGTTTTGATGCTTGTCGACTGACTTTTTGTCTGGGATCCTGAACGATATGATGCTTTCTTGCCCCTGGTGGTGCTTCAGTCTACTGGCAACTTCACCAGATGCATTCAACAGGACACAGGACGAAAAGAGAGACAAATCCAGGAGTGCGGTTCTGGGAACTTGATAGAAACGGGGGTGACTCCATGACCTCCATGTCATCACCATCGCTGATGTCTCTGCGGCGGTGCGGAATCACCGGCGCATTCAAAACGATCTAGCCATTGTAGGAAGGTTCCAACAGCATGCACCCCCGACTGTGCCCACCCGTCGAGGACTCTTCCATACAAGGCCAGCCTTAAACACGAAACCGCTCGCTCAGGTCAAACTGTAGAGCATAAGCCCAACTAGAAGCTCACCATAAACGCCCCTCCACATAGAGTCCCCTTAACAAAAAGACGCACAAGACCCAAGCCCAACACAAACAAACCCGGCACACCTTTCAAAACCCTAAACCTCCAATCCCTGAACAACTCCGAAAGAATCTCTAATGAATCCTTTAAATAACAACCCCTTCAGGAACCCTTCACAGAACACCGCAAACAAAAACCGCAACTCCATTCTTTCGGGTATACCCTAAACCCTAAACTCCTAAACACCTAAACGGTGTCCCGATGACTTCCCCTGGGTCGCCTGGTCTTTCACCAGTTCCAGGCCGATCCTGCTAACCAAATTCCTGGCGACGAAGGTCAAAGCCATTTTCTTGTGGGCTTTAGGCTTTTAAGGGGTTTGGGGCTTAGTATGGGGTTGAGGGGGTTTAAGGTTTGGAATTTGTGTGGTTCTTGAGGTTTTGAGGCTTCGGTTTCCTTACAGGTTCTGACAGGGTGTCGACTCACTCGGTCACACAAGGCATGCAAAAGCTTTTGGGTTGACGCTCTCACAACCAAAAGCTTTAGGTCTTCGTTTTTGATCTAGCATTCTGCAAAGAAAGCAGCAGGCCAGGGTCTGGTACGCCCGCATTTGCAGCCGTTAATCTTCGACTCAGCAGCAGAAGTCCGTGCAACATGTTTGAAATACTTCCTGAAGTTTCACAGCACCGAGTTTCGCAGTCGAAGTGTACCGAGAGGTGTGCCCAGCTACCTGATCCTACCTGTGTGGCCTGGTGTCAAAGAGATTGCCTCAAAACAGAGCGGCATTGCCAATAACCGGTTGCCACTGCCGACTGCGACAAGACTGACTACTGAGCGACAAGCCGTACCCATGTTCTACACTTATCTACGGCTTACGGAGTAAAGCTTTCGGCTGATGGTTTAGTTGCACTACCAAAGGGCGTGCAAAGGAAAGGAATCCAATGCAGCTGTCTGAATTGCTACGGTTATTTTACTTTCGAAAAGACTCTTGTGCACATCAGTGCATAGTGACGCATGTAGGTCTATACAATAACACGCAACTGTATAGGAAGAGGGGCCTGTATCAACTTGTAGTACTGGCTTTCCAAGCGAACCCACCACCACCAATGTTTCAAAAAGTCAGGTTGTCCCGAAGTCTCAAACGAAAGGGAACCTTTAGTGTCTTAAGGTTTAAGCCTTAAGATTTGGAGGTGAGGGTTTAAGGTTCCAAGTTCAACCCCCCAGCATCCTACGTTCTTTTCCCTTCCTGGCCTCACCACCGACGAGGCACACACGATCATCTCGTCGAAGCTAGTGGACCTCGGGGGCTGCTTTGGGGTTATACCGTATGTCTTATCAAATACAAAGCAGACAAATAGGTATTGCGAATAAGAGCAATAAAATAACAACGTGTAGACTGCAGTCACTGAAAGGTCTGTGATTATATTTCGCAAAAGGCACCGGTCACGTCTTCAAGACATGTGTGCTCAAGACGATTGTGTGTGTGTGTCTGGAAACACGGAAAACATCTGCAAAACACATTTGTCTGCATCCTGCCCTTGTGCTAGGTTTCTGACAAGCTGTAGTAACATTGTGTAATACTAGTATTGTCCGTCTGCATGCATGCTTGTTGGCTGGGCAGGTCCGACGTTGTGCTTGTCAAGTTCTTCACTCCACAGACAAGCGCCCCCATAAGTCGGATCATTGACTGGAGGTGGGATTCGGGCTTGAGGTGCCTCAGACGAGGCAGAGATTGACGACAACAGTTTCCACACGTCCCGAAACTCATAATCCTTAATCCTGCAGCAGCCTTGCAGAACCCTTAAGTACAAACGCAGAGAACTCCTAGTAGAACCCTGGTAACCGTTTAGTCGAAGTCCCTAAAAAACCTGCAGAATCTGATCTGGCAGAACTTTATAAGAATATAGAGGAATTCCTTGTTGAGGGCACCCTTGTCTTTGACCGTCCGGCTCTGTTGCTGCTAAGCAGCCTCCTCTGGAGTGAGACGTCAAGATGCTTTTTTCTCTTTGGACCTTGATTAGAATAGGGTGTTGGGGTGTAATGTAGTGTGAATATAAGGGGACTAGCAATTGACACTATTCTAACTATTCCGGGAGCTCAGCCAAAGCCTATTTCTGGAATCAGAAGTGCTCAGCCCGAGCTCACAGTACAGCACAAAAGGTGGGCGGGTGGTAGTGGAGATGCTCGTGCCAGCCGTCGTCGTCCAGAGCCTCCTGCTGTTGCAATGTGTGTGGGTGATCGATGTCTCCGTGACCGTGACCGTGGTCATGCTCATGGCTGTAGTCTCCAGCAACCTTAGTGGCAGCATGCCTGTGTCCATGCGAGTGGAAGAGGAGAACCCAAAGCCAGTAGATGACAGCAGCCATGGTCACAAAGCACACAGAGCAGGTGATCAGTATATGAAACTGTGCCGGCTTGTCGAGGATCAGGCCGGACCCGTACATCATGAGGGTGGCGATAGAGACAAGGGCCGTGTCCACAGACCCTATCGCCGAGCGGTGGCGCGCGTCCGCGAGCTCCTGCTCCGTGTTTAACACGGCGAGCTCAAAGGAGTACAGCCCCGCTCGTGCGACACAAATGGCGACCATAAAGATCAACAACGCCGGCCCGAGCCCAGGCGCCTGAGGCGCCTCTCGAAAAGCGACCAGCGCCAGCATTACGCTGCCTGCTAGCCAAGTCACAGAGAAAGCCTCAGCAGGACGGCTGCCGATCAGTCGGCTGAGAATCGGGTGCGCCATCACACCAAGCACACCCAGTATGGCACCTGCACCTCTCAGCAACGACAGCTGCCAGCTGGTCACACCTCGCTGCATCAGGTATGCGGTGAGGAGGGCGCCGTTTGGTGACAGCACCGTCAGGTAGAGCATCGCATAAGATATGCTCAGGAACTGGATGCCGCTGGGGTGGCTCCCCCAAGCCTTCCATGCCTCTACCTTGGCCACCAAAGGATTCGCCTTCCGCTGCACCTACTCGGCTGGCAACGGCTGCAGCTTCTCGGTGCGGGCGGCATAGATCTCCAGTAGAAGGCTCAACTGAGGGAGGAAGGACAGCGCATTCAAGATCCCAACCACCACGAAGCCGGCGGCCTCGGCGTCTTCAACGCCCAGGTCGATCGCCAAGCGCGGTGTGATCAGAAGCCCGGCCAAGAGAGGGCCGACGGTTAGAGTGACCAGATCCTTACTTGGAGGATCATAGGGCTCAGTAAGTAGGGTCAGAAGCAACTTCATGAGGGTTATAAGGAGAGATAACTATAGGCTATAGGTACCGTTCTTATAACCCTACTTACGAAGTCCCCTGACCCTTTAAGAGGGGGCTGAGTACCCTAGCCCAAAAAGCTTAACCTTTTCAAGTATAGTAGGGTTATATAAACCCAACAGGTTAAAGGTTACCTACTCAGCTACCAAGGATCAATCTGGGACATCACGGAGTTTGTGTGCTTCAGCACGTCACCGGAGAATAAGCGCGGTGACCAGTCCCGCTTCACAGAGACGTCGCTTATCGTGGCACCCAACTTCTCCACGATACTGAGAGCCGTGAAGGCAAGAAGTCCTCCCAAGCTCATCGAGTTTGGATCAGCTTGCAGCACCAGAAGCAACACCACCGTGCAGCCGAAAACTGCGAAACCCTGAGCGACCACGCCGCCTGCAACGACAAGTCGACGGTTCGCCTGGTCCGCCCAAGCCCCGAGCGCGGGCGAAATCAGCGCACAGGCGAAGGTCGTCGCAAGGCCCCAGAATGCAGGGCCAATAAGCGATCCCGGCACGAAGCGGAGAAGGACCAGCGGCGCGATGAAAAGCCATCCCTGACTACCGAGCCTTGTGATCGCGTGGCTCAAGAACAGCTTTTGCTGCACCTGAGTGTCTGTGAGCCCCGGCAGCAGTGGCTCGGCTGTGGCCATCGTTGGCCGATGTTGGGATTCACTTTTACCGACAGTGCACGTGTGGGAAATCATGTGCTGTAACTCAACATGGCAAATGCTGAGAAGGCAGGATTCTAGCATTAACTTCTAGAACAGCTCCTTTCATCTGACGGGATCTGACTCTTGAGCCATGGCCAAAGACGAAACATGAAGGGGTTTCAGGGTGTTGTTTGGGGGTTCGACTCGCCCACTCGCACGAGGCGGCAAACGTGAGAAGAAACGGAACCGCAGCGGAGGGCTTCGTTCTGAAAAAAACAGAACCTAAAGTCCATTGAACAAAAATGTAAGCGACTCGCACCCCAAGCAACACTGGCCTCCAGTTCTGCAAGGGAATACTTCACATAAGATCATAGGCTCCCAGACACGAAAGGAGGGTTTAAGTTTTCGACTCTCACACTCACTAAGGTGCAGGGACATCCTGCGGAGCCTTTGAAGACCTGAGGGCCCGGGCGGAACTTCGATGTCATTGGGCCAGGGCGCCTGGCCGACACTTTCGGGGGCACGGGGTTCTAGGGTAGATTATACCAAATTATACCCTAGGCACTCTAGTAAAGACTCTAGATATTTAGGGATCATACCGGAGGACTGTCATTTTCATTTAGGCCCCTATATCGGGTAGTTGGTACTTCGACTTCACACCGGGGTCCGAGATCCCAAAGCCCGATACTGATCGTTGGATCCAAGGAAGCCGCGGCCTTCCAGCAATAAGTCAAACCCAAGGGTCCTACAGGGAACAAACGGCCCACAAAAGCCTCATCCAGTAGCTGAGCTTAGAGGATTCACGAACCTTCGAGCCTCGGATCCTTAGGAGCCCAAACCTGCATGCTGTCATGACACCTTGTGCACAGAAGATCACGGCGAGCACACACACAAAGCAACACGTATCAGTTCTAGTACCGGGGGCAAGCATCAGCAACGAATCAGCAGTTGTCGTCGTCTTGCCCTGGTGGGGGTAGTGGCAATAGTAGTGGCCATGGCAGTAGCGGTAATGAAGGTGTTAATAAGGCTCTCAAACTCTTTGTCGTTGTGCCCTGCGCAGTTTTCTTTCCGCCTTACTTTCTATGTGCACTGAGAGGAGGAGGAGCAAGAGGACTAGAAGCAGTCCTGAGAACGATGATCAGCATCGCGATAAACGTTCTGTGAGAACGGTGGAAACTGATTGGTATTTACGACTCAACCTTTACTCACGCGCCTTCCTTGTAAGTAAACGTCAACTCGGAAACCCCTCTGACACATTCCTTGTACAAGATCTTGCTACACCCACAGCCTGAAGCTGAGTCCTAAGTACTGTCTTAAGTGCAGGACTGACCATACAGTTGGAACTTTGAGGAGGCAGGGAGGTAGCATGATCCTTGTCCCAGTGTCTCACCCTCAAATACGGTTTTGGATGCCAATGTTCCAGCTTTCGAGTCTTGACTTACATCCAAAGCTTGAAAAAGCAAGACCCAAAAACCCGAAACAAGAGCTTAAACGCACGGCAAAGCCAAAGACATTCAGCACAGGCTCTCAAGTTCTCGACTCCGGAACCTCTATAGAACCTCCCCTCCCCCCGAACAGTGCTATGAGCTGGGCCTGAGGGGGCTTGGCCATCGCCAGCCGCGTCCTACACAAAGGGGAGGTTTCGAGGCTAGGCTTGCTTTAGGGTCTAGGAAGTTCGAGACTTAAGGCTTTGCATCTTCGGATTTAGGGCATGTGGGGTGTAGAGTTTAGAGTTCAAGCAAACCCTAAGCCCCAATGAACCCAAAACTCTAAAGCCCTGAAGCCCTAAACTGCCGAACCCCAAAACTCTAAATGCTAGGCTTCGGATGAAGGGGCGTCGACTCGCTCAAAATCCCTGACAGGCCAAGCCTCAAGCGACCTAAACCCGAGCTGCCTGATTTCTTGCAAGCTCGAGAATATAACAAAACCTTTTGTACAATCCAATCCCTAAACCGTAAACTCAAAACCCTGCCTTGCCTGCCTCGTGCGAGTTGCGAGAGTCGAAACCCGCCAAACTTGTTTTTGCACAGATTTGACTTGTGCATGCCAAACTCCAAAACTCAAACCCTAAACCCCAAAGAACCAACGCCCCAAAGCCTGTAGACGCCCGGCCCCCCTTTCATTTTTCTTCTCACGAGAGCCGGCTTGCCAGTTCTTTGAACACCATCTCCACATTCCTGGGCACGGGTGTGCACTTCGCTTTTAGGCTTTGGGCTCAGGGTTCCGTTCTTGGGGTCGGGTTCTTTTGCTTGGCTTTAGGTTTGTTTTTGAACGGTTTTCTGAGGGTGGATTAGGGTGTAGTGTTTCAGGGCTCAGAATCTAGGGCCTCTGCAGTTGACACGTTTGGGCTTTGAGCAAGGGCGCACATCATTTAGCTGTGGAGACAGGCCTTTCAGAGATCATCAAGACATAGAGGCTTCCACAATGCGGCACATGTTTGCGGTGTGTTTCGGGTCAGAGCAACCCCATGGCAAAAGGTCCGTTTCAGAGACGGAGTGCACGAAGATCGCAGGAGACAGGGTCCGGACGAGCATAAGGTCTCTTCGAAATATACACATAGCCCGCAGAAGCAGTAATTGTCGCACTGTGCCAGGTGCAGGTTGTCGACTCACAAGTCCCACAGCACCCAAACACTGCCAAGAACTGGCAGAAGCCGTTCAAGAAGGCTTCCGCTAGTACGTCCCATAACACAAGCCGAAAACCCCAAGCCAGAGATGACCGCAGCCTCAGACTCAAACCGCTGCCGCCCAAAGCCTGTAAGTCCTGAAGTCCTTCTCAAAATGGCCCAAGCCCATGCTTCGTCCCCTCAACCTTTTTCCACC
>BGNK01000741.1:0-36810 GCA_003297005.1 Symbiodinium sp. clade A Y106 | reverse complement strand
CCCCCCCACCGCCGCAACACCGAAGTCCAACCCTTGCGGTCCCCAGGCTCCGCCCTTGAGCGCCGGAGACTTCGAAGTAAGGCATGCCTCTGCTCTTGGCCCAGTCCCGTGCCACCTGCTTTGCAAGGACAACAAGGACAACGACAGGTCCGGCAATTAATTATACAAGTAATATAAAGCAACGAAATCAATGATAAGCTAGAATTGGTAAGAATGCCCATGCAAGAAAGGGACAAGTGTAGAGTGTAGAGTTCAGGGTGTGATTTCTAAGGTCAGGGGCTTGCGGCTGTAGGTTGTAGAGATTCGGGGCCTCCATTAAGGTTTTGCAGTAGCAAAACTTGTGGAGGCTTTTGCGTCTGACTTTGAAGCTGAAGCCCGAAAGGCGAACAGAAATCGGAGCCGCAACCTGGAACAAATCGGCCATCTGAAACCTGACTCGATGCCCCAGATGGTACTGTAGCCCTTGCGCATTCTGCCAGCACAAGGTGATCGCCTCAAGATGCGTACTGTAAGGGCGGCCTTAATAATTAGAATAGGGTTTGAGGTTTGAGGGGCATATTATACTAAAATTATAATAAGGAGAGCCCGGTTTAGTATTGGAAATTATTTAAGCCCCTTTTGCAATATCCAGCAGTGGCAGGCGTTTCTCTGGCCGCGGCCTGCTCTTGCATCAGGCGCGGATGGAGGTCTGTCTTTGTACCTGACTGAAATTAGGGTTTCGGGTTTTGGAGCTGGTTTAGGGTTTTGGGGGAGATGTCTTCCTTGATGGAAAGCTTCAATCGACAGCAACAGGCTTTAAAACAAATGGCGTTCTTGGCAAACTATGTTGCAGTAATAGACTATAGGCGAAGAGCCGCAATAACAGTTGGTGGCTATGACCAATCAGATAACAGCGGTAATCAGCAGCAACATGGCTGCATGGCTAAGTTGTTCACAACCGGCCATAGCGCAGTGGTGCTGTCAGCCGCGCGGATACGCTTATCGTGCTGATGCAAGCAAGACCAAAGCGACACCTTCACAGGTGAAGCTGACGAGAACGGTTTAATATAGGGGCCTTAACAATTAGAATAGGGTTTTGGGGCGCATTATACTAAAGTTATAATTAGGAACCCCCCAAATGGTGTTGATCATGATTTAAACCCCCTATAGTATGCTTGCCTTCGCACCATTACGCGATTCTAGACGGGGTGTGGCGCGAGCGGGGTCACTCAGGCTAAAGCATTCAGTCTTTGTTCCTCACATCATTTCGAGTAATGTACCGCCAGAGTTGCAATCGGTAGATGATAGAACAGAATAGATAGACTGGGACAGACTTATCTGGGCTTTTAAATAACCAGGGAGAAAAAAGTATAAACTTTTTTTCATAAGGGTTCCATTAAGAAAAAAAGTATTAAAGTATGGTACTCCAAAGCCCAGTTATAATCCAAAACCTCGACCCGAAATCTGAATGTAATCTAAACCTGACACCTCACACGCCAAACCTGGAATCAACCCAAGCCGTACACCCTTTTTTCTGCATCTGGTCTCCGTGGCAGTTACCCAGATCGTGCAGCCCATGCAAGGGAGCAAAACTAGTGCCCAAACCCGACACCCTAAAACCGAAATCTCAAAACCGAACCCCCAAACCCAACATCCTAGAGCTTTTTTTGCACCGACTTGGACATGCCCCATCCTAAACCTTTTTTCAACCCAGGCTCTGATCCGGTTCAGCAGCAGCCTAAACCCCAAAACCTAAACTCCGAAGCCCAAAAAAAACTGCACCCAACCGGTCGAACCCCGGCCCGCCTACCACGGCATAGATCGGTTCACTGCCTTGAGCGTACCTCGTCACCTGTCACCAGTCAAGGATTCTTAGGGCCCTCAGCTTCTGAGTGTGTATACACCGAGGTACACACATGTGTACGTTCATGTCTGCCTGTTTGTTTGCCGATGCACATGCACGGTAACAAAGCAAATGTGCGCGATAAACACAGGCCGCCGCAACATACCTTTCTGGTTTCCGAGTTCGGGGGGTTCCTCATCTAGGGGTCCTCGCACCGGGGATCCTACCAGTGAGGTCTTGTATATGAGCTCCTGATTTCCGGAAACTCCTGCTTCAGCACTCGGTGAGACGGTTGGGGGTTTTAGGGCTTAGGGTCTAGCGTTGCCGTGGGTTCCCCTGAGCCCACCCTATATAAGCATGGCAAGCATCCACAACAACCAAAGCATCCTCAACATCATAAAAGCAATCACCATCTCCATTTTGATGCCTGACTCTCCCACCGGATGCATGCTTCGAGCGCTTCAAAGAAACCTGGTATGACACTCAAGGTTTGCAACAGCACAACGAACCCATGGGCTCAGACCATATTCCGGCATGTTGCCCCCCCGAAACGCAGCAGGTGAGCAGACACGCACGGGCTCTGGCCCGACTACAGCTATGGGATCGGGCAGCATCCATAGGCTGACTGGAAGGGTTACTGGGTACAGGGTCTTTGATAAATATGGTGTTTATGTAGTGGCTATCAGATAGAATTCCTACAAGTTATTCAGACCGCCACATGAGCACTGATCCTCTTAAACCCAGAAGCCCGAAACCTGACCGTGCTTGTAGGAGCCCTGTCCAAGTAACTACCTGAAAGCTGCAGTCCAAGCAAATACCTGAAAGCGGAACCCTGAAACCTTAAAGGGCTTAGGGAAACCCTAAACCCAGAATCCTTTAGCCCCAATTAGAACCCAAAGAACCCTAAACCCTAAATCCCTAAACCTCTAAACCCTAAACCCAAAGAACCCTATACCCTAAACCATCCTAAACCTGAACCCTAAGAACCCAATCACAAAGCAGGATCCGAATGACCTCGTCCGTCCACTTCTCCAGATTTTGGAAGGACCGCTTGGATGTCACATCGAAGACCAAGACGACCCCCTGAGCTTCCTGGCTCAAGGGTTTGTTTAGGGTTCCCTTCAAAGGGTTCCTTAAATAAAGGGCTTAAGGGGGCTCTATAAGGGATCTGAATCTGTAATAGGGTTTAGGGTTTAGGGTCTCGGGCTTCGTTTAAGGATGGCAGTTCAGGGCGCGAATGGGGATTTTGCTCTGTCTGTTTAGGGATGGCGGTTTACGGCATGACTAGGAGTTTTAGAGTAGAGGACAGCGGCTTACGTAAGGTTACTACCTGACTTCGGGCTTGAATCTAAGGTTTGGGGTGGGGTTTTTTTCCCTCCTACCTAGCAAGGACAAAGCCCGCAATGCAGGGTATCTAAGGTTTGGGGTGGGGGTTTAGGGTTTAGGGCTAAGGGATGTTAGGGTTTAGGGTTTAGTTCATCCGGCTCTGGGAGGCGTTCGTCAGGTGTTTAAAAGAATGACATTTCGCCCGGTAAGACAAGAAGAGAAGCCTTGACAACGCAAATCCTAGAGTGTAACACCTCAAGGCCATAAATCCATAAAACCTACAGTGCTGGAACCTACATTGTTAAACTCTCTATACCATTGGGGACGGGAACGCGGAGTCTTTGGTGAAGTCTCGTCGACTTTCCGATGTAGGCGCATCATTTCAAGGATCGAGGGCGTAGTGTCTACTCCACCCCAACCGAAAAACAATCGATACTGACGTAGTTTGTGCGATAATCCCACAAATATGCGCGACAGTTGAAGGTTTCTTGGGCAAAACCCTGACCACTAGCTAGACCCCAAACCCAAGCCCCTGAACCATAAGCCGCAAGCCCCTGAAGCCCGCAGTCCCAAACCCTAAACCCCGCGCAAGAAGACCTCCACTGTCAACCCCGAGCCCTCTTCGTCTTCAGCCCCGAAACCGCCTTGTAAAACTCGTTCCGCACATCAATGAACTTGAGGTCGCCGCTTGCCTGGGTCCGGGTTGAGTTTGTTGAGGGGTTTAGGGCTTTGGGCATGAGTTTAGGAGCCTACGCTGAGGAGTCTGGGGGTTTCGAATTCAGTAGTTCGGCATGGCTTGTGTAAGGCTTAGGAGAGGTGTCAGGCTCAGAGAGGTTTTGGCTTTCTACCGGCCCTATTATCTCACGACTTGCCTGCCCCGCTGTTGTGGTGACAATACCGTCTAGGCTTTCGGGTCCCAGGTTGTTTCCGGACCCACAGTGCTGATTAAAGGGTCTTGGGGTATTGTCATACTCGAACGATGATAAGGAACCCTTAGGAATGGAGTGAATACTACTATTGGTAAGTATCGAAGCAACTATGCACATTACAATCGATGGTTGCTCGCGGGAAGCGCATATGGTTACAAGTCCATTCGGGCAGCATGCGCAAAATACTTAAACTCTAATCATACGTTAACTGCTCAGGGTATCGCAGAGTAGGTTCCAACAGCTTCTGGCTATCTTCAGCATTTTGGCCCCTGACGAGCTGACCCTATGGTCATAGTCGAGTGGCCGCACCATGCTCAACCAAAACTGCAGACTACACTCCACGTCGACGATATGCGCTGTTCACGGTCCAAACCCTGAACTGAACGAACCGACAGAACGAATGCCTACCCTGAAAACCTAAATCGATGGATAATCCTCAATCCTAAACCCGAAAACCTCAAACCCTGAATCTTCAATCCCACTTCCCACAACCCCGACCTAAGCTCGAAACTCAACCCTAAACCCTGAGCCCTGATTCCCAAAACTCTAAGCCTCTAAGCTAAACCCTAAACTCAACTCTGAGTTCTGGCCGAGCTGCGTCCCAGATGTTCACGCGGAAGTCTTTACCTTCAGAGGCCGAAAACACTGGGAGTTTGGGAAATTAGGCTAGGCTAAGGGTTTAGGGTTCTCGGGGGTCCTTATCTAGGAGCTATGCGGCTATGTTTTGAAACACCCATGCAGGCTTTACCTGGGGTTTCTTGATCTTGGGAGAGTCTTTCTAGGCAGTTGAGCGGGTTCACACGGCTTTTTTCAAGGGCTTTGGGCTTGGAGACATTGTTGGGGGGTTTGAGAGGTTCGGGATAGTGTTTAGAAGTTGTCACTGTTCACTAATTCCTGCAATTAAACGATGTCTGTGGACTAATCTTGATACTTCCCGGCATTAACTGTAGAACTTCAGGGCCCTGTTTCAGCCTCTTTCCGAACACGCGCCCCGTTCAGCATGTCAAAGGCTTGAGAACTACGTCGGTTCCCAACGACAAGTCAAGGGCGAGTAGGGCAAAAAGGTGGTTCTAAACGGCTTAGATTTGCATAACCCCACTACTACATCCCGGCCCAATCTAGACTAGAGTACGCACAGCAAGATCATATTGGCCTTTCGGGTTTCCTTCCTAAGACACCAGACCCGCATCCCTAGTAGCCTTTGGGATCTTATGTTAATGTGGGTACCCTAAACCCTAACCTGAAACCTTTTTTGCTACTGGACTCAAGTAAACCTTAAACCTACAACCTAAACCCTAACCATAAACCCTAAACCTAAACCCTAAACCGCGGACCCAGCGGCCGGCATGCTTGAGCATCTTCACCTTGAAGTCGGCACCGACCCTGGGCTACTTGGCGCTGAACTGCTTAATGTAGGGGCTCCTTTAAAGGGGTTTTGATGCCAGGGTTCCTCGAAAGGGTTCTTAAAAAGGGTCCTTTTCGGACTCCTTTTCTGGTGTTTTACAAAACGGTCCTATAAGGGTTACTCTAAGGGGGCTGAACTGCTTAGGGGGAGCCCCTATACCCTGAGCAGGTCTTTCTGCAGTGGCGGTCTTCGGGAATCCAGCACTTTTGGAGTTGACTCGGGCTTCGAGTGCAAAGTTTCCTGCGCAGAAAACGCAGGGAGTTGATGTGTTTTACATTCTCCTGTCTCCGTATTCTCAGACTTTCGGAGACATTGGGCCTTGCATTCCAGAACCGCTGGCGGCTGCATTTCAACCGACGGGTTGCTGTAGAAGGATGTGCTCCGCACTATCCTACTTCTTACACAGCCTTGGAGCCAAGGCACCCGAATCCCCCAACTGGCAAAAACAAACTTGGAACTGAACCACGAGCAGAGCACAAGTCCAAAGTGCCCTCCGCCCCGAACACTGCAAAGAAGCCCTTGAACCGCGAAACTCTCTACCCTAAAAACTTCGCAAGTTCCAAAAGCCCTGAAAAAGCCTTGATAGCCTTTTGAACCTTAAACCCTACAAAACCGCAGCAACCCCATAGCCAAGCCACAAATGCCAAAAACATCCAAAAAAACAAACATAAACCCAAAGCAGGTCCAAGACTCGTCGGCTCTCCAGCTTCCAGCACGACATCGCCGTCCGCGCAAAAGGAGTGCACCTGGTGGCCGCGGCTTCTAATCTATCGGTCTTTTTTTGGTTCAGGCATTCGTTTGTTTGCTTGTTTTGGCTTCATCAAGTGTAGGGAAAGTTCTGGGTTTAGGCTTAGGTTTCAGGATTGTCCAGCAGCGTACAGAAAATACGAGGGTCTCGACCTGTCTTCGGGAAGCCTGAAGAAGGTACCTTAATCGATCTGCGCATTCCTTGCTGGGCACCTCTGAAATTAACAAAGGACAACTCTGGTACGTTAAGGTGCCGAGACCGCACAGCGTTAACCCGAAACCGCAGTACCCCAGCTCCCAGACCCCCCACCTAATAACCTTAAACATTCGAACTTAACCATCCTAACCCTGATTCCTAAGCCCATAACCCTAAACCCGGAACCCAACATGCTAACCACTAAATCCTACCAAGGAGATCAGAAAATGAGGGACCTAACCTACTAATAAACATGATCGGATGCAGAAACTGAACTATTTTTTAAAAACCCACCCACAAAATTCCATAACTGATAAGACGTCAAAAGACCCCATAGACCCATGAATCCCTCAACTTTAAACCCTCAAGCCTAAGACCTTATAGCCGCACCCCCGGGGCGGAGCACCAGCGTGGACTTTCCCACGCCGACATCGCCCAGCGTCATCAGCTTGAGGTTGATCACATCCTTTCGGGTTTCTGGTTTAAGGCTAGGTTTAGGGTTTGGGGTCCGTAAGGCTTGTGCTTTCGTTCAATCCTAGACTTGTTAAGGTTTAATGTTTCGACCCTTACGCTCGAGCAAGGCAGGCAAAGATTCCAGTAAAACTGTCCATAATTCAGGTTTTAGTTGAAGTTCTCATCAATTTGTCAATCCCCCGCTCTAAATACCGCACGCACGCATCTATCGTGCATGCAGGGTTGCCCAGCGCTCCCCCCTCCAACAACCCCCCCACTGGTATGGTACCCCTCGGTTCAGGGTTTGGATGTGCCTTTGGCTGTATGTGGGCATCCCAACCCCCCNCCCCGCCTCCGCTCCGACACGGCATGGTGCCACCTCCCCCGCTGCGGGTGGGTGGGTTGGTTCGGCTGCGCTGCGTCAGGGGAATAAATGTCCGGTCATGTGTGGGTGCGGGTGGTTCGAGCTCATCTCCGTTTGGCTCATGACAATCGAAACACACCCTTTCTGCTGCAAACTCACAAGTCTTTGGACTTTGAACTCAGCATCTGGAATGCTGGATTTCGCGGGGGAGGAACCTTAATCCCAACCCTAAGCCCCAAGTAGAATATACTGCCCGCTTAACGTAAGGAGCCCTAATGACAGGGCTTAGACTGTGCTTTTTGTCATGGTAGGTGTTCAAGGCTCAGGGAAGACAAAGGTTGCTGTTTGCCGCCTGAACGGTTTCGAACGCATTGATACCAAGTGCACCTCAGCAGTACATCGGCGGTATTGGAGCTACTCTAAACTCCAGCACTTGCACAACCAAGCGTAGGCTTTGTGACTTTGTGATCAAGCAGTTTGCGCACCCGCCAAAAACGCGTCATCCGAACCGCCAGCTCCCTCAACGTACCTGCCTGCTTCTCTCGCTCTCTCTCTCTCTCTCACCCTATCACAGTAACCCCATCCCCAAAAACCTGCAAGCCCCACGTCTGGACGCCGAGACCGTTAACCCAAGCCTTGAAGTCCAAAACCCCGTCAGACCCGAGCACCCGAGCACCAACCCCCCTAGAACCCTCAAGTTCCTCTGAGCTATCAGGGCACTCGGACTTAGGTTGTTTTTATGATGTCTTGGCACTCGCAATCAGGAAGTTCCAGGCGACGAAATCTTCAGGGACCTATGGTCTAAGGGCCTATATAGCATAGGTTTGGGATTGCTAACGATTTTTAGCACCAGTCTATGATTGTAATGAACTAAGAGGACGTGGATCCCGAGCAAATACTAAGACCTGAGAAGCTTTATAAAACACTCCATCTACAGAACCCCATTCTCTTCTGTGAGTTGTTAGCCGGGTGATCCTACTTAGAGAATGTACAACTCGCCTTACAAACTACCGACTCAGTCCCGTGGCCGCGTAATTTACGTATACCCTTGAATAATAAACTCCAATTGGGAGTTTCCGAAAATAGGGGACCCTAATATAGTACCCCTAAATAGTAGGATCCGTACTACGAGGACCCCGAAATAAGGTACCCCCTATTTTCGGAAACGCCCAATTCTCTAAGTGCCCTAATGTTGGGATCCCTACTGTAACCCCGTTTAAAGGCAGGGTTTACGGATCAAGGGTCTACACTACTCGCTACTCATCATACTTCGCTTGCGCCTTTGGACGTGGCTGCACTTTGCGACGCTGGATGGGCTCGAAATCCGCCATGGTTTCGGCGGCGGGTGGGGCTTCGGAGTTGTAGTACCATACACAACTCCATGGTATGATGCAGCGATTCTGGTTGCGGCTACAGGACACGAAAGCCTTGCTCGCCCTCAAAGATCCTAGCGTCCCGGCGTCGTTGTACAGCTTCTCAGAACTCGTGCTGCGCTCAATGGCAGCATGCTGATAACTGAGTTTTTGAGAGCTCGAAAAAGGCATAAGACCTGTATAAGCCGGATGCGGAGCCTACACTCCAAACCCTAACCCAGACATGCAAAGCTTGAGCCGCATGGCCGTCCGGTCTCCAAACTGTCACAAGTTGAGGGTTTTTGAGCACACGGTGACTGATTGTAGCATCAACCTGAGCAATGAGAAGCTCTTACCATCACTCTGAGCATGGCCACGAGAACTAGCAGGTGCCACTATTTCTGTGTCCGCGTCTTTCTAGTGCAGCTTCTGTCCTGTCAGGGTCCACTGCTTTCAAGCCCCAGGTTGAAACCCTAAACCCTTAATACTTAAACTGCTTTAAACGGTCATACGGCTGATGGACAAAATCCTGCATGACCCTAATATTCCTTATAATGGGTAATGCAGGATTTTGTCCATCAACCGTATGAACTTTAACTATCACCCTTGAGAACCCCTTGTGCATGAATCCGAAACCCCTAAACCCTAAACCCTTCAGACCCCCTAAACCCGGAAGACCTAAACACCCCAACGCTGCCAAACTCCACATGACCGGCCTGAAATGCAGAGCCAGTTCTGCCGCAAACTCGCCCATGAGCTCCTGTGGGCTTAAAGTAGGTTGTTGTGTTTTGGAAGTGGGGGGGCGGGGGCGGGGGGCGGTTGGCATATTATACTATGGTTGTATAGTAACGTTTAGAATGTGAACTGTAGAGTTCAGGGTAAGTTTAGGGTGTAGAGTGTAGAGGTCAATTAAACTTTAGGACATGTTTCAAGCCTTAGGGTTCAGGATAGTTTTTAGAGTTTACAGGTGCCTTTCAAGTAGCACCCTTTTCGGGTGTCTTCATGTATGAAGAGACCCTACTACCCGGGGTCTAAACTTGGATCCTCCCATGTGGGCGACATACCAGGAAATCCGACTGTCCTGGAATTTAGCATTGTTTCGTCAAGACCTCCGAGTTTCAAGAAAAAGGGCCCAGCGCAAACCCCGACGCACAAGATCCTCATCCTCATGAACAAAACCCCCAAATCCAGCAGCCTAAAACCCTCAGCCCTAAGAAGCTCTAACCCCCAAGTTTCTAAAGCCCTAACATCCCAAACCGGACCCTAAGCACCAACATCACGAGATCACCGAACTCCTCTCAGGGCTGAAACTGAAATCATAAAATACTTGAGCCAGAAATACCTGAACCCCAAAACCCTAACCATGAGATCCCCAAAATCTTTTCAGAACTGAAACCTTTGAGCCCTTGAGCCTGAAATCCCTGAACCACACAAGACTAACCACCCGAACTCTTTTCAGAACAGCAGTCCGACTCGGAGATGATCTTGGTGTGCTTCTCTACCTGAGTTCAAGGTCCTATCGGGTCTTAGGCATTCGGGTGTCGGTTTTAGGCCTTTGGGGTTTAAGCTTGTTTTGTCTCCTGCTTCGCCAAGACAGGGTGGTTTAAGGCTTTAGGGCTTGGGCTCAAGGTCTAAAGGGTTCAAGAACTGTTGCCGGGGCGCCTTCTTGCTAGAATGCGGGGTTCGAGGCTGTAGTGAGTTGGCTCAGTATTTCGGTAGTATATACTTCGGTTTAGGGTCTAGGGATTCGGAATGGGTGCTAGTCTTGTTTTCGTTCCCGCTCGACCCGCCTGTTTCTTGAGGACTCGACCAGCTGTCAGCTTACTCTCGCCACTGGTGTTACCGTGTTGCTTATAGTGGCCTTTTCGATGCTACGAGTCTCCATGGCAGGACGACCACACAAGTCCGACGCCTAAACTCTGGAATGCCATGTGTTTACCTCAGCTTTGCTCTTCCCTGTAAGTGTGAGGCGCCGAACATCGCAAACCTAGTGCGGGTGCCACCGGTCAGCACCGGGTCGGGGATGGGTGGTCAACTGCAGGTTCAGAGTTTTGGGGTGCTTTTCGCGAAAAGCCAGAAGCCTAAATCTGGCGTGATATCACACTGACTCACATTATGCACTAAGTGGGGTTGCAGTCGCAATGGTCGCTTGTGGGGAATGTCCCCGGCCAAGGAAGCCCCGTCTCCGGCATATCGGCGACCAAGCTTTCAAGTCATACGCAACTTAAGTACCCCTAAGGCCCCACAGCACTTTATACCCATGACACCCCTTTCTCACTGTCACAAACCCCAAGCCTTAAGCCCCCAAAATTTCCGAAATTCAAAACCGCAGCTCCACAAACCTGCACCAGCGGCCCCAAACAAGAAGCTGCAGGCGAAGCACATCCAGCTTCAGCATCGATGCCGGGTTTGGCGCCGTCAGCGTCCCCACATAATCCCAGAAGGTCCTCGGCTCAAGCTTCCTAACCAAGATCTCGGAGTCCAGGCGTTCATGGGTCCAATGTGAGAGACGGGACGGTGAAGACCCAAGGCTCAGAATTCGCGAAGTTTGAGCCTGGGGCTTCGCATGACAGCAAATGGCCTCTGCACGCGCAATCTCTAAAGTTCGGGAGCACTACACAAGGGGCCATGCAAGACACAGGACTCGCACAAGAAAGCTCGCCTGCAACCAGCTTATCATATTATCTAGGCGTGTCCTTCCATGCAGAGTAGGGGGATGTATTAGTATGGCAAGCCTATGAATCCTCAACCCTAAACCCAGAGCTCCAGGCGCAAGAGCCCAAAGCACTGAAGTCACTAAAGCTCCTGGGCAAAATCTCATGTCACGTGCAGAAGAGGGGCCATAAGGCAGCTTCCGCAATGATGATCTCGTTGTGCGCCCCAACCTTGGCAAATGCCCACAAGTCAAATATTCATGTACCAGACTGCTGCAGGCTGCTGTGTACTGGTCAGCCGTCTTTGCTTGTGTCCAACCAAGAGAGTGTTAGAGGGGAGAAAAGTAGAATTGTGAACCATTCCAACACAAAGCACACATACAAACAATGTGTATGCACGCAGGCATTCACGCATGTACCATGTACATGGATGCATGGGTTGCTGGCCACTTAGGCAGGCAAACAGACGTGCGTTCATATAAGTGTTTCCAAAAGGGATTTAAAGGGCTGAAGGTCCAGGGTAAACGAAGGCAAGGTTTAATATGTTCCACGAGAACAACTACACCGAAAAAGCAGAAAGCAAATCAAACCTTGTTCGAGCTGTTTGGGTTGCTTCGTACAAGGTACCCAGATTTATCACTCCAGGTTCGCAAACAAGCGAAGAAAAGCTTTCTTCCAGGATCATAAGACCAAACTTGAGATTGCATTTTGTGAGGTTTGAACCAGCCCCTCAAACTTTAGAAGAATCCCACCCGTGAATTTACAGAAGCGCACAGAAGCGCTTCTGTCAGGAGTGCCCTTTGAGGGCCCTGCTCGTAGCTTGCGTTTCACCTTCGACGTCTTGCGATTTTGCTGGTACTCCAGGGTTCCTGAGGCGCGAGATCTCACGGATTTAATTTCGAGGCCTCAGGGTAAGGAGTTCATTCCTAAACCCTACGCGTCGGCTTGAAGCTTAGGGGTTTTAGGGGTTTAGGGCTTTAGGGGTTTAGGGTTTAGGGTTTAGGGCCCCAGATCATCAGGACCGAGTGTTGGTTTTCGCTCCGTCCCTGTGTTGATGCGCAGCCACTGCTGCTGGATGCTGGAGCCTTGATTGTTGTCCGACCCCAGCCGCCGGAGCCGGGAAACACGATGCCATTAGACTTGAAAAGGATTTGGTAACTTCTGATACAAGGCTCAAGTTTGTATCGTTCCAAGGCTCCAGATATTCAGATATACCGGTGTACCCAGAACGATTCCGGCTGAAAAGACTTAGGGTCGATTCTGCAGGGTTTAGACTCTTTAGACTTTAGACTTTTGGGAGTTTGGTTTTGGGACCTTGTCTGCACCCTAATGTGCAAGGCTTGCACCTGGGACGCCTCGTGAAGTCAGAAGCAGTTTTGGTCTTGAGTTGAAGCGCTGAACACAGCAGAACTTAAATCCTGCAGCACAAGCCCCAAACTTTACAGTAAACCCCATAAAGTTGGAAACCGGGTTAAGGCCAAATAGTGCTGGGATTCCTTACACATTACTCTTTAGGGATTGAGGCTATTTGGTTTCCAACTTTTGGGCTTCTACTGTAAGTAACTTAAAAACTGAGCCCTGGAACTTTCTTTGGAACCCGAAGGCCCGAAAGATCTGAAAACCAGAAGCCGACCAAACGATGCGGCCTCGCTCGATGAAGAAGGCACTCTTTGCAGTCTCCCCTGCAGCTGACAGCGTCCGGCTTCCGTTTCTTACTGCTGGTGCTACCGTGTTGTTGCTCACATGGCCGAGCCGGTCATACGATGAATCCGTCTCACTGTGTGAGCCGTGGGGTTGTCAATCTCTTCTGTGCATCACTCCAGCTATGCTTGCTTGTGGTTGCATCCGGACGGGTATACGAAGGTGCTATGCTGAAGCCGAGCGTCAATCTAGGCTTTAGCGTCTGGGATTCAGGGGTTTTGTACAGCGCACCGAAGCGCGTATCTGGACTGAAGAACTCTTCTCGAGCCGAGGCGTCCTACACAGCCTCGGCTCAAGCTGGCTGCTCCATTTTTTGGAGGCACAACAAACTCAAACGCCAAGCAATATCAGCAGATTGTGCCTGCATCGGCAACCTAGGGGTTCCGACCACGTTGGGTCTTGTCTAGGAAACAGTTTAGGGCTCATATAGGGCCATAGTGAGTCATAGTGTTCTGGGCCCGACGATGAAACGCGAACACATCAACTCGCAGTCTGTTCATGCAAACAAGGCCAACAGGGTTGCATAGGGGCCTTCAAGATCAGAATCGAGTGAGACGGCTTCCTGTATAATGCCAAAATACAACAAAACAAAATGAAACGTATAGTAACAACGTGAAGGGGATCTAACTCCGATTTAGTCCTTTACCTTCTATTTCGGCGGAAACAAGATTGTGCTGTATTGCCATGGCCCACTAGCACAGCAAGGCGAAAACTTCAAAGCGTGCAGAAAAATAACACCCTTTCCTCACATGCTTACCGGAAGTGTGGAGGCTCTGGAACTTGCACCCGAACCGTGTCTACGCGCGCATAAACCAGCCAAGCAAACAAGCATGTCTAAATTAACAACTGGAGCGCTGAAGTCTCTAATTCCCCAGTCTAAAGACTAAAGCTTATCTCCCCGACCCTAAATCCTTGGACCCAAACCTCCTACCTTTGAGACGTATAGGGCGACCCCGGCACACAACCTTCAAACCTAAAACCCGACAACCCTAAGCAAGGCCTGCTTCGAAGGCAGCTTCGCCTTGCCAAGGAAAGTGCAGGTTTTTTCGCAAGTCTTTGGCAGGTTATTTCGGTGGTCTAGGCATGCAAATTTGCAGTAGTTGTTTGTTTTTGAGGTGTTTGCCTCCTTCACTTTTAGGGTACAGGGTGCATGGTTTCGGGGTGGGCTTCATGTGGGGTTTACACTCTCGCTGTTGGTGCACAGCTGTCAGAGCCTGTCTCTCTGGCTTTTGTCTTGCCTGTAAAATCCCAAGTTTGGAGTGCAGTCAGCCTTGTCAGCGTTCTACTGCTGCTTCCCGATCTTCCTAGCGACTGCCCCGGGAGACCAAGATAGAGTTAAGAACATTAAGCCTCGCTCTTGCAATCCGCCGTGGTATCCGTTCTGAATACCGGCCTTGGTGTGAGCTACGGCACTCTATGGATGCATGGTGTCTGCTCTGAGTCTCTGAGTTTCTCCTTTCTTACTGTGCCTGGTAGATCAAACTACTGCCTTATAGCACAAATGCGAGCACTACTTATTGAGCCCGGCACAAGTTCCGAGTTTAGGTGACATTGTCTAGGCTCAAACCTCAAGCCTAGAAAGCCCGGATAATGTGGACCGCTTTCACAAACAAAACCTGATTAAAAGCCCCCAACCCCAAGCCCTACAACATACACCCCTGCACCCCAAGGTCTGAAACGTGAAAGCCCTCAGCTTGGTGTTGTTGGCTGTGTATTAGGATTCCCAAGTCTTTAAGGGGTTCACACGAGTAAGGTGTTGAAAGTAGACTCGGCTTAGGACATCAGGTGTTTTTGGTTAGCTGTAAAGCTCCAGGACTCTTTGACCTTATCTTCGAATTTTCGACTAACGTTGGCCCGCTGAGGGCGAAGGCTCAAGGGCGGACGGAAAAAGGCCACCAGCCTGCCCGGTAGAAGGTGAAGTTGATGCATTCGACCATAATGGACTTCAGAACGCTCGGCTCCACATGCTGGCACCTTGGACCGTCTTCAGAGCTAGCAAGTCCGGAGATTCCACTCCACAACATGACATCGGTGCTACCTATGGAACTAGATTCCACGAAGCAGAAAGCGTTGCAGAAGTTAGTGGTGATAACGAGTAGGAGTAGGTGTAGTTTCAGCAACTGAACTTGAACAGCGGAGCTTTGAGTCAAGGTCTCTGGATCTTAGGCAAAAAACCTGCAGGAGTCAGCTGTTGGTCATACAACACCCTAAGCACTGAAATCCTGACCTTTAAGCCGCACAGGCCCCCAAACCCTGAAACCATGACAAACTTTTGCCAAGGAAGGCACACTCTGTAGAATCCATTGCCTCGGCTTTGTGAACTTATCGGCAGTGGAGCTACTGCTTTAGCTTTATACTATGCTTTACGACATGGAACCACGAGTGACATAAGATCACCTCGTCGTGCATTTCTACCACTCTAGGCACTGAACTGTAGTCCATGCTAGGTTGCTGAGAAGGAATGGTGGGGCTCCAGCATCAAAGCGGTCCCCATACACTAAAAGTCTAGGAAGGAACACTACTACGGAATACACTTGCTACTTGTTCCGACCCCTGCATTACCGTGCCTCGTTTGGGATCCGGGCCTGTGGCTGCTGGTCCAAGAACTTATCTATTTTAGGTGTGACAGGGGAAACAACAAGAAAAAATTCGTTGGGACCTTGAAGCCACAGATCCCACAACTCAGATTGCATCTTAACTTCAAGAACGAATAACGTTTTGGGACATGTCATAGCATAAATATCTAAGGGCGGTAAAGCAGGACTGCTCTACTAACTATTCGGACCTCACAACCCAGCCCAGTCGCGCATCAAGTACGGCTGGCAGAGCTCGAACTGGAGCTCGCTCCGGACATCCGCAGACAAGACCCCGAGTGCTTTCACGTCCTGGGTTACCAATCGTTTCCATGGTCTTACTTGTACATGTTCCTACAGGTTGTGGTGCATCGGGTTTACGGTGCTGGGAGTTTGGAAGTTTCAGCATTCAGATCCAGGCAACGCCAGAGTCACCAGAGGGTCCAGGGTGGTTTGGAGTCTTGGCGCTATTCTTGTAATGTTAGCTGCAGTAGACCGCATTATGATTCAATGAAGGTGGATGGCTTCAATAAGGTAGAACTATGCTCTCCGTGTCCGAAGCCCTTGAAAGCCTGGAACTTCATCTTTTCCAGAAGAATCTGCCTGAAACTAATTATCAGGGCCTACGCAAGCCCCACAATGCGGCTTCTTGTGGCTTCTTAGCAAGGCTCACCTCGACCCTTGAAGCACCGACTCACCCAGAGCTCACAACCTCCAAAGTCCCATTGCGATGAGCCACGGTGACCATCAGCGGTTTCACTTCCTCGGCTGCTTTTGCTGATTTAGGTCGCTGAAGAATTAGACTGGGGGGTGCGCTTCCGCCCAATGTGACCTAAAGCCTCTGCGGATACACCACTGGAAGGTTGGACAAGCCAGGGGAATATTGGTACCACATCGTTCTGATAAGTTATGCTTCTAAATATCGCGAGAA
This sequence comes from Symbiodinium sp. clade A Y106, assembly GCA_003297005.1. NCBI lineage: Eukaryota > Dinophyceae > Suessiales > Symbiodiniaceae > Symbiodinium > Symbiodinium sp. clade A. The sequence goes on along the minus strand of BGNK01000741.1, from coordinate 20,357 downwards.
GTATGGCGCTAGGACTGATCCTACTAGCTCCCATGTCGGTAGTGACAGACTGGCTGCCGAAATCATCCATACAAGTGCGAATACAGCAGAATAGATGCTGCTGCTGCTGCTGCTACTACTACTACTCCGCCTACTACCACGACCTAGTCCTACTGCTACTGCTGCTGCTCCTGGTACTGCTCCTGGCACTGCTGCGGGTACTGCTACTGCTGCTGCGGTTGCTACTTACCTACTTACTACCACTCCTCCTGCTGCCACCACAAGCACCACCACGACCACCACCACCAGTATCATCACCGCTGCCACTACCACGGTCGCTTCCACTTACACTAATTACCGCTCCTGATGACTAACGACAGTGTAACTGCAGTTCAGTCAGTAAACACAGCGACGATGAAATGAACAGGCCAATCCAGCTCATACTCTTACGGTCGGCCGACCTCACATCAAGAAGGAGCAGGAAAACCGTGTACAACGACAAGGCCCCTGATGATCAAGGAAGGAAATGCAACACAAGCAGCAGTCGCCATAACCCGCGTAGTGGTGCCGGTCCATAGGACTGAACAAGGTTTTGAATCCCTAAACCCCACAAGATTCGAACAACAAGCCTCTATTCAAAAGTGGCCGGCCTAAACAAATCGAAGACTATACTGTGTTCGACAAGTATAGCAATGTTTGAATATTTCCCTTGAAGCCCTAAACCAACAAAACTGCGAAAAGCCACTGTAACAATCGTTACAACGATTGTGTAGAACCTAATGCCTGAACCTGAAACCTTACTAACCCCGAAAAGCTTCCATGAGCCGCTCGTTGGCCTGTTTCTGCACGCCTTGGGAGGAAGAAGGGCTTAGGATTTAGGATTTACGGACGAAGGGCTTTTGACACTTGGTACACTTCTCGATTTGTGCAACTGCGGAAGAAGGGTTTAGGGCTTAAAGCTCTGAAAGGATTTGGGTGCTGTAAGGGCTTATTTAGCACCGGTAGTATCAGAGTGCCGTGTGTTAGGGTTCTTCTGGGTTTGAAAAGAAAAGCGCCGCTTTGTAGGTTAGACTTCGGGTTTGGAGCTTCAGGGCGTCGGGTTGCTTCCTGTGGCTTGCAAGCATCAGTCCTGCTTGGAAGCCCCGAAAGGCTTTCTGACACCTGAGCTGACAGCCTGCAGCAGCGACGGGTAGGAGATTTTCATAGGCCGGCGTGTTTGGCATGGGGCTTCTCACCTGGGGGCTGTTAACTGGCGCGGGGTCAGCCTCTCGAAACCCGCAACCATGAAAATCCAAAACCCTAAACTGCGTACATCCTCTAAGCATACAAAACGGCGAGGACGCAACTCTGAAGTCCGTTCTGAAACTTTCAAGATGACACTGCAGCCTAAAGCCTACAATGCTTCCAGCTGTGTGCTCTGTAAAACCCGAGCCGAATAGCAGCCACTTTCGCAGTGTCGGCAAGCGTGAAACTGTGAATCTGCGGCTGAAGTCGTCTAGCCCCAAAGTCATGGCACCGGCAAGCTTGGAAAGCTGATCCTGAGACTTTAGCACATGCAGACGATGCTCAAGCCGAGAGTGCCGATAGCTCCAGAAATGGGGTGCTCTCGCTACAAGCTCTGCTGCAGCTGCCGGTGAGAAGAAGTTTTGCAGCAACGAGAACTTTACCGATAAGTTTGCCTCAATGTTCAAGCCAAGCACTTGCGGAAACGTCGCAATCATCTTGGAAACCTGCGACCGGCTCAGGCCCAACCCTGTGATCCATTCGACTTTCGGCCTCAGATTTGATTCGATGCTGTAGGTTAGCACTGCAGGATTGGTTGCAATCATCTTGGCAACCTGCGACTGGCTCAGGCCCAAACCCTTGATCCATTCGACTGTTGGNGCAGGATTGGTTGCAATCATCTTGGCAACCTGCGACTGGCTCAGGCCCAAACCCTTGATCCATTCGACTGTTGGCTTCAGATTCGCATCAATGCTCAAGCCAAGCACTGAGGGACGTCGGAAGATCATCTTGGCAGCCTGCGACCGGCTCAGGCCCAACTCCTCGATCCATGCGACTGTTGGCTTCAGATTGGCCTCAATGCTGTAGCCAAGAACTGCCGGAAACGTCGCAATCATCTTGGCAACCTGCGACTGGCTCAGGCCCAAACCCTTGATCCATTCGACTGTTGGCTTCAGATTCGCATCAATGCTCAAGCCAAGCACTGAGGGACATCGGAAGATCATCTTGGCAACCTGCGACCGGCTCAGGCCCAACTCCTCGATCCATGCGACTGTTGGCTTCAGATTGGCATCAATGCTCAATCCAAGCACTGAGGGACATCGGAAGATCATCTTGGAAACCTGCGACCGGCTCAGGCCCAACCCTGTGATCCACTCGACTTTCGGCCTCAGATTTGATTCGATGCTGTAGGTTAGCACTGCAGGATTGGTTGCAATCATCTTGGCAACCTGCGACTGGCTCAGGCCCAAACCCTTGATCCATTCGACTGTTGGNGCAGGATTGGTTGCAATCATCTTGGCAACCTGCGACTGGCTCAGGCCCAAACCCTTGATCCATTCGACTGTTGGCTTCAGATTCGCATCAATGCTCAAGCCAAGCACTGAGGGACGTCGAAGGATCACCTTCGCAACCTGCGACTGGCTCAGGCCCAACCCCTTGATCCACTCGAATCTTGGCTTCAGATTTGAACCAATGCTGAAGCCAAGCACTAAGGGGAACCTGTCAATCGCCCTGGCAACTTGGACTGCGGTCAGCTGCGTATTCTTCCGGAGAAACCCTTGAACTGCCAGCCTGTTGCTCCTAGATTCGGTGCCCGCCAGCTCTGCGTCCACTGCAAAGGTTTTCGCGTGCGTGCTGATTTTTGGCAGGGCACAAGCCTCCAGCTGCGAAACCAGACCCGACACAAGCTCGGCCCGACAATGCTGCAACAGAGAAGCCACGACTTGCTGTAGCGCTCTGCGGAGGGTGGGTGCATTCTCGGTTTGCCAACAGTCCACCAACACTTGAATGGATGTGTCTTTCCATTCTCGCTCCTTGTGCGCGATACGCAGTACGAGAGATCCCATAGGAGCGAACTTGAGCAGCGCGCTTGTCTTGCGCATGTCTCTGGCCAGGCCCTGTGGCTCCATGTGCCGATAATAGCCATCGTACTCGATGAACAGGGCAGCATCGGTAGCTTTGAGCACACCGTAAGCTGTCAAATCCGGTGACAGTCTGCTGGAACTCCACTCCTTGCATCTTTGCACGGGAAAATCGCGGAAAGCCTCGGCAATGGGCTCGTTCGGCATCAGCAGCACTGCCAGCTGCGAGAGGAGCTGTACTTCAGCCCTGCTTCTAAAAACATGGCGAGGTTGGCCCTTCATCCACCAAGCAGGCGGAGTCGACTCCGCCAGAGCCGTTCCGAAAGCGAAGCGAGGAAGAATCGCACCACGGAGGTGTACCAGGCCGCCATGACGAAGGCATCGCCTCCAGGACCGAGGCTGCATCTTCGAAGCTGCAGCCACGCAACATCAGCTATATTTTCTGCTCGGCTGAACACGGCCACAAGCATATATATACTCCTGCAAACGGAAGGGTCTGCATCGACTTGGAAAAATGGTTGAGGGTTGCCGGTTTGGGGCTTTTAAGCTGGGGAACCATTACAGCACGAATACATGCCTGGACCTTGGCAAGCTTAACCTAATACTTAGACATCAGCTAACTCCACCAAAAAGACGGCGCACGATCTGGTGTTAGCAAGTCATTATCCCGCATGTGCCGAATCATCCTGCCCAAGCCATGAGATAACGGTAAGCCAAAACCCATCAAAACCCCATAAACCCTGTGCACATGGTCAATTTAAACCCTTGTTTGAACCCAGACTCTGCTGATTAGCAAACTAAATCCTTAAACCGTAAGCCGTAAACCCCAAAACATCCCCAAACCCTAGAGACACTGAACCCCAAAAACCTCAAACCTAGTAAGCCCAAATCTTGAAACCCGAAGCACAAGCCTTCGGGGTTCTGGTCAGGAGCTTACAAAAAGTCTCAGATCAAGGAAAGTACATTGCCAAAACGAACATGACTGCAAACATGATACTCTCTCTCTATATATATATATATTGTATGTATGTACACACATGATTATCTATTCATTTATTTGTTTGTCTGTGTCTCTGTGTGTGTATGTATATATATAATATGTATCTATACATACACACACCTCTCTCTCTGTGTCAGAATAAGGCATAGAATATACTGCATGTCCCCGCTCTGCTAGCTACAAACGAGTTCCTCAACAAGAATCGCATCTCGACCACTTGGCGCCGAGCTTAGGGAAAGCTTGTTGCTGATGTCTGCCTGCAAGCACACGGGGCACAGAGCTCCCTCGTTGGGCTTTGGGGGTTTGGAGTTTTGGTTCAGGTTGTGGCCTCGGCTTTATTCGAGGCGAAGCATAATCAGTTGGAGCCGGGCCAGTCTCGTGGTGTTTCCTTTTGCGGGCCCCACGTAAGGCTGAGACATTCCATGATCCACTGTGTTGCAGAAAGCCCAGTAAAAGGATGAATGTCCCACCCACAAACTCATGTCCGGTTGGCTTCTGGCTCCTGAATTTTTGCCCTGTATCTTCCTATATACTTGGGTCCAGAGCCTAATTAGGGCGGGAAATGGCACACCAAAGCAGTGGGTTGAGGCACATGTAGCGCTGCAGGACTGCGGCTTGGCTGAACTGGCACAGTCGGAACTCTCGCGACCCCGAACGAAATTCAGATCCCAAGCTACGTGTTGCGGACAAGGCTGCGGCTAAGGGCACTCAGAATATCGGGCAAGGCACTGCGATGTCTTCAAGCACCCCGAGAAGACGCCACTACATCATCATTGTTTGGGATCGCATGCATGCCACCTCATGTTTACCTGCGGGCGGAAGGCGCCGTCTTACTAGGAAAAAGACTTTGGAGCGGCCAGCCCTAAGCAGCCCCAAAAAACCGAAGCAGCCTGTTTTTCCGCATGACAGCATGCACTCGGAGTCCCAATGTGTTCAGCCGCAGTTCTGCGGATGCTCATGTTTCAGTCATTGTCTCGGTGGGATCTCTTGGGATTGGCGCTGGGCGGCTGCAGCTTTAGGCAATCTGCCGTGGCGTTCCTGACGGCCGGGCAGCTCTTGGCGAAGACCTGGGTTCTGGTTAAGGAATTTAATTTAAGTTACCATAATAAAGAAACCCTATTCTTTACTAAAGATCCCTATTATGGCAGCTTAAATCAAAGTCCTCAACAAGAGCCCGAAGACCTTGGAGGTCCGCGCCCGCTGCACGAGGTCGAAGGCGCCGGCGTCTTGGACGCGTTTCGCATCGAGCTCTGCGAATCTCCTCTAGTCCATGGTTAGGAGAATATTTTACTTGTAAGTTTCTATTGCTTCTTGGGTTTAAGTACCCATAAACATGTAAAATGTTACCCAACCATGATGACGAAGTCCTCAGGGCCTGCACGCCCCAAAGAGCCACCCAGCTGGCCCGTGGGAAGGCCTCCATGCAGTCCATGATGATCCGTAGGCCTTCACCCTTAAAAAGCCGATCCCGAGCATCGTCGGACTCCGTGATCATCCGGCAGACCAGCCCGCAGCCTTCCTGGACCACCCATTCGGCCTGGGCGTTCATCTTCATGGAGTTCATCACATCCTCCAGGGCCGTGGTGCTAAGGAGGGTGTCGGCTCCATCTGGCATCTCCGCGATATTGCGTAGAGCTTCGCAGGCCTCTGCCTGGAGCCGAATGTTCTTGGGAAACTTCTTCATGGCATCGAGGATGCGTGGCAAGCCTCCCGCTTTCAGAACGATGTTGGGATAGCGTGTGGCACTGAAGGACATGGCGAAGCAGAAGGAGTACTGTATCTCCTCGTCAGCGAGAAACTGTGCCGCAGCCCGCGCTGCGTTGGTGTAGGCTACTACTTCCCGTGCATAAAGAGGATCTTCCAACATCTTCATTGTCTCCAGTGCCTCCTGTCTGGTGATCTGGAAAACATACCCTTGCTCATCAGCCGCCATGCTTCCATGCGTGGGCTCCCAAGCCCTGCGTCCCAAAGCCTACACCGCACAACCCCCAGACCCTGACCACTCCAACGCCAAGAAAGTGGGCAGAGAGAATGTCAGGTTTCTGGCCTCGGAATCAGTCAAAACCCTTTGATTAGGTTTCTGAAACTAGGGCAGCAACCGGGACCGGGGGTGGCTTTGAAGAAGAGCCAGAAATTCGCACCGCAGGCTCACTCACGGCACGCTCCATGCTGCTTCAAGCCAGCCCATCCTAAAGGAGCAACTATAATAACGGTCCAAGCCATAGGGTCTAGCTTGCAAGTGCCTTCCCAAGTCACGAAACTCGGAACCCCAAACCCGAAAATTCCCCAAGGCCCTAGACAAGCTCCGCACCAGACCTGTGCTTAAGCCGCATCGTAAGTCCGACCCTAAACCCTGTCCGGTCCAGGCTTGCTGGCAACACGCTACGCCATACGTTTGGGCTTTTGGAGGTCTTGAGTCTCATGTAGGGGCCTTAATAATTAGAATAGGGTTTTGGGGGCCATTTTTCTATACTTATAATAAGGAACCTCCCAAAATAGTATTGATAATTGTTTAGGCCCCTATATTATAAACTGCTGAGTCTCCACCAAGGCTCCATAGTAGGTCCTTTTGGGGAGTACCTTATAGGATTCTAAATATGAACCCCACAGGGAACTACTATGGAGCCTTTAGGTCCACCTATAAACTGCTGGGTCTAGGATTTAAGGGCCTTTCCTCCATCCGAAATCCTCGTCTTCAAAAGCTTCGGAATTTCGGCTTCAGGGGGGGGGGGGGACGAAACCGGGACCCACTTTCCCGGGTCAATGCTGAAGTGAGCTCTAAATCCATGAACCCAAACCCCAAAACCCTAATCCTCAAACCCTTCGCCCTAGAAACCCCAAGCCCTCGTCAGGACTTCCAGGCCTGCCGCAGGAATCGACGTAGTTCTGCCATCCTCAGTCAGGGCGTTCAGGCTGAGATTCAGGGTTGATGGGTGGCGGGCTTTAATTTAGGGTTTAGGATTTATGGGTTTAGGGTTTAGGGTTTAGGTGTTTAGGGGTTTAGGGTTCGGGTTGAGAGTGTACGGTTTAGCCTCTGTAGCTGATTGCTTTTTCGCCGAAGGGCAGATGGCAGGGTGTGTTCTACAACGAAGCGGGGACCTCACAAATGCGGGCATCAAGCTCACCTTGCCCAAACACCTCAAACCAGGACTAGCCACTTGTTTTACATATAGTTGGTTTCCGACAAAACCGTATAGGATCCTCAAGCACAGAATATGATGCACAATATCTTCCTTAAACGTATCCTGCATAAGAGGGGTCCGTATGACCTAAGGTATACGAGATGAAGACTACACACGCCCGAAACATCAAGCCCTAAATCCCTAAGGCCGCTTTAAAAGCCCCGAGAAGACCCCTACATCTGCAATTAAAGTCAACGTTCCGAGGACGATAAGTTGGTCATCGTTGGTCGGTTTCGTCGCTCACTCTCGCACAAGGCAGGCATCGCTCCACATACAAGCATGAGTGAAGGATGCCGTTGGGATCCACAGGAAGAGGAAGCAAGGAAAGAGTAACCAAACATAGTTGGTCGGTTTAGGGTTCAGGCTTGTTCCCCCCGCCTCAACAACAGTTTCAGCCCAGAAGCGTTATACATAGCTAACGCAGAGGTCAGAAAAGGTAGACTACTGGCGCCCTATGTAACGATGCTAACATTAAATAACATACCCCCCAAACCGAGGTGACTTGTACTGAAACGGAAACAATTCATCTCACTGTTACAAAGGCAACTGTCGTGGTTACTGGCATCCCTTGCAGGTGCCCCTTTCATGGAAACATAGATGCCCCCGAGCCCCCTAAACAACTTTCCGCAAAACCTCGAAAAATCCGATGAACTGCTTTAGCCCGGGGATCTGGTTAGCAGTCTGCGTGCTCTTCATTCGGAAGTTCACCTGTTTAGGGTGTTTAGTTCAGGGTTCGGGCGGCTGACAGACTTCTGAGTCCGCGAGAGAGAGAGAGTTCAGGGTTCGGGATTTAAGGCTTCACCAGTCTTTTGGCATCCATCTGGGCTGGAATGCTCTAACATGTTATTTTCGAGGAGGTCATCTTCCAAGCGGAAAGTAAAGGGATCTCTAATCAAGGGACGGGGCCGGAGGGCTCCTCACATGCCTGGGTTTACTTACAGGATCTACCCATTTCAGTGGCACCGTGCGGAACTAGGATGGACGACGAAGTGGGATAGCTTAGATATCTTACCCGTCTTGTGGAGCTGGTGCTGCAGACAGGGTTTGAAGATAAGAGTATCTGAAATTCATGGATTAAACTACTCCACATCTACAGAAACAGCTGGAAGTAAGATCGCATAGACCCTCTAAGGGTAGCTGTACGTCTTCAATGCCAAAACATCCTAACAGACACGGATAGGTGTTTGAACTCCCAATATCCCACTTCTCCAACAAACTGAAGCAGACGTTCACAACTTGCGCCATGCCCGGCCATCGTAGCAGAAAGCGACGAGATTAATGAGCTGAAAAAGATCCTCAGATGCTTAAGGCTTAGGGTTGAAGCTTCAGGAGTGTAGGGTTTAGGATTTGATTTTCTTTTGGCTCAGGGGTTAGACCATCACACGGTCGGCTCTGCAACTTTGCGGTCTTAGGGCCCTTGTGGTACATGTTTTCTGCATTCCTCAGCTCTAACGCTGCCGAAGGTCGCCTAAACGTTCTGGTGGGCTCCTTACCTGCTGAAAATTAGGTGCCCTGTTTGTAAAGGTCCTTGTGGTATGGACCGCATCTTACTGTTTGGACTTTGCTAGGCCTCATGTTCCTGAAACTCTTATAACTCATCTTATAGCCCTTACTTTTCACGTTTCTGACAGCTTGGGCAAAGGGCCTTTTGAACTTTGTACGGCCGATCGTGGCAGAGCCCTGCTGGTTCTAGCCTGACATGCCATCCTGCATGAGATCCCTCAGCCCTACTATAGGGGCCTTAAATATTAGAATAGGGTTTTGGGGGCCATCATACTCTAAGTATAATAAGGCACCCCAAAATAGTATAGGTAATTACTTTGGCCCCTATATTACTCCACAGTCTCTCTTGTCAGACCAGCAGCATGCCAAAGACAAGGGCGAAGATGTTGAAAAGACGCTCGAGCCTGGGTTGGTTTTTCCACTTTGGGGACTCGGGCCGTCGGGCTACAGGGCCCCGCAGAAAGAAAATTTAAGGGTGGGAAGTGATTATGCGCCCTGATAAGCTTTTCCCGGTTGTGGTCGACCCTGGGCAACGAAGAGCATTCTTGGTCAAGAACATTCCTAACCTTTTTAACAGACTGAGGTAGCATTCCAACCCTTAACCCCAAACCCGATTATGACAGTACGCTGCAAGTCTGAGGCTTGAACCCTCCGACCCCGTATCTCCCAAAGCCTGGTACCTGGTATCCTTACCCTTTGTACGAGGTATCTTTGAAGTGCCTGGAAAGTTGCCCTCCCAGGCGATAAGGGCACCCTTAACCGTCCACCCGAAACCCTAAAACCCCCAAATCCTGAAACCATAGGCTTTTCAAGCTTCCCCTGGACTAAACCCCCATGCCCTTCACAGCCGCTGAGGCCACCACGAGTTGCGTGGAAACACCTGCGGATACGGTTGGCGATTACCCGGGTTTAGGACAGGTTTGGGAATTTAGGGCTTTGAGGTTTAGGGAGTACTAAAAGTCACTCCAAAGTCTTCCATGCGAGCCTTTAGCTTTTTTTAACTGGTGCGAAATCTTGACACGCATGATCTTGGCTGCGTTCATCTGCTGGCTCGCTATGGCCCACCAGTGTTGTTTAGTGACACTCTTTTTTGAGAACCGCTCGTATTCCTCGTGTGGTCACTACCTCGCGATATGCTTCGCAGAATCAGTTCGATTGGCATGACCAGGATTTTCACAGCTAGTGGTAGTCATTGCCACATTCTTAGATCACGAGACACAAGCCCACAAGAACCTGAAAGGAACAGCCCTTGGTAAACCCGGCACCCCAGCCAATCCAGCTAAAAGAACGGCCCTCAATGCTATAAAGCCTCGAGGGAACACTTCGCGCAGTGTGTCGACTGCGACTTCTGGAGGCCTGCATGGATCCCGGAGTCATCTGTGTAATGGCCCAGTGGAAGGCCGTGGTGTACTGAAACAGCCTGCGATTCGGCACGGGTTCGGGGTTTAGGGTTTAGGACTTTTGGTTTGTCGCCTCAGTTATCGTTTCTTGTTCCTCTGGCTTTTCGAACAGCTGAATGAAACCGTGTTTGTCTCTGCTTTGCTCGCCTTGCGCATGTGTTAACATGATTTTTTACATTGGTTGATAGCACAACTTATTAATTATCTTCTCACCATATCCGCTGCCCTGTGTCTTCTGTGCACGCCTTCCCTTCGACCCTAAACCCGGCCAAACCTTTGAACCCTGAACCGCACAATAATCGTTGCCAAGTCCATTCTCCCTGTGACTGCCCTGCTGTCCACCTTGTGGCCCTGCCCAGCAAGCCGTGATCCCGAAGTCCCAAAAACAAAGGGTAGGGCACGCAACGACCTTCCACGGACTAAACCACCGTGCAAGCCTCTGCCCCTCTTAGAGGATCAGGGGACTTAGGAAGTAGGGCTATAAGTAAGGTAACTATTAATAGTTATATCTACTTGTAACCTTAATTAAGGTACTTATAGCCCTACTTACTAAGTCCCATGATCCTTAGAACCCTAAACCTTATAGATCCCGTATAGAGCCCTTTAAGGAACCCTTGTAGGAACCCCTTAAGGAGCCATCTAAGTAACTCAGTCCCATGATCCTCTAAGTAAACCCTAAACCCTTATAGTACCCCTGTTGATCCCTTAAAGGGACCCTTGTAACCCTTACTTACTAAGTCCCATGATCCTGCAAGCTCTCGGATTCTCAAGGCCAAAGTTTCGGCAAGCGACGGCAGGGTGTCCGAGTAAAAGGGGCTGTTCTCGTCCCGGATCGGGTCGTTCAGCCAGCTCGTGCCTGCTTGTCTCAACAGGAGTAAAGTGGGAACCTGATTAAGAATATTAGGGTTCTTATATGAATCCTACTATATTGGGGGTTATAGGCCCCGGATTTCTTAATCAGGTTCCTACATTAAGGTGGGATGTTCCCTGTGGCTTTGCTAAGCCTACTTGGAGGATCATGGGACTTAGTAAGTAGGGTTATAAGTACCTTATTTTAAGGTTATAAGTAGAATAACTATAACTATAGACTATAGTTACCTTACTTTTAACCCTACTTACTAAGTCCCCTGATCCTCTACGTAGGCTTCAGGGTGCAGGACTGGCAGTCTGGCAACTCCGAACTCCAGGCAGGATCTAGGGTTCTGCGTTTTGAGGTTCGATTTAGCGTTTGGGATTGATTAGGGTTGCGGCCTCTCATATGGCATTCGTGGGTTCGTGGCTTTTACGGGCTGGGCAGGATGTGTCGGGATAGAACAGATTTCGATTCTCACACTCGCACGAAGCAGAGACTTATGCGGTTTCAGCCTGAGGTTTGTTTTTCTATGAATGTGCCCTTGAGCTTATAAACTTAGTCCTAGGCGATCGCTATGGTTATACGAGGGCCTTAATGATTAGGATAGGGTTTTGGTGTACAGTTACAGGAAGTGTGAGGGAAACCGTGCAGCAGACCCTCTACATATATCCACATATATATATATGGCAGACTCCTGTACATCCATAGCATGGCTAACAACAGCTTCACAGACATAGGGCCGAACAGAACAACTGCCTGTAACAAGGCATATGGACGCCTGCTTAGTGGGCTCGAAAATTTGAAAATCGGAACCACCAGCTAAAAAGCTGCGTTTTTTTTGCATCTGGTCTCCAACGCCACCCTAAAATCCTACAGTCTTGTCTGAAGCCCCCAAGCCAAAAAAAGCCAGGACATTGCAGCCCGAGAGTCCCGTGTCGCCGACCGTCACACGGCCGATGTAGAACCAGGTGCAGCTCATGATGTGGTTGATCCAGACGATGATCACGATCTCAGAATTTAGAAATCAGGGTAGGGTTGAGGGTTTAAGGGCAAAGGAATGAAAAATGCTCAAATGACCAGCCCCAAACCCTGAAATAGGATCGCTGGGGTCTACCTGCCAGGTCTCATGTAGAGCCCTTTGGGTTCCGGCAGGGGAAGCAATTCTGGTACATCCCTCTCACCCTCTCTGTAAGCCCTAAAGCTCTTTATCAGCTGCTCTTTTTTTATGACGTGGCAGCTGACACCAAACTCGCCCAAAACCATGTAAGTCCTGAGCCCTCAACCCTCGTCAGCCCTAGACTTAGCCCGAAGCCCACATAAGGCCCTTAGCCCGGTACCCCACCCTTTTCTGCCTCGATCTCAGAGCCGCTGCACGTGTGGCAGAAACCCCCAGCATCTGAAGACCCTAAGCCCCAAACCCTAAACCCTAACAAAGAGGAGCCTGTCGAACTTGGAAGCCGGTACCCTACCCTAAAATCGAAACCCTAAACCCCAAAACGATGGTGTCAAGATCCTAAACCCCCTTGAAACTGGGCTCACGTCTAGTCTAGCGAGTCCCCAAATCTTAAGCCCAAATCGAGGATCTTAAGATCCCCCCCACCCTTGGCGGAGGCAGCCGCCCTAGGCGCCACACGAGACGAGCCATATCTCCCACATACTTCCTGGCTCCAAGTTCTTACGGTTGTGTTCCTTGGGGTTTACGGCATTAAATGTAGGGCATTAGTTTTATGCTTTCAGGTTTAGGGTATTGGGGTTTTATGTGTTCGGGTTTAGGGAAGGTCGTTGTTGGTTCCTCCTCCGGGGTTTCGCGCACTAGGTTTTTAGGGCTTCAGGGTTTTGGGATTAGCTCCGTAGCACTTGAAACAGTGTCCCGGAAAGGATGGACAGCTCAGTCGCTTATGCCCGTGCATCCATGAGCTGGTCATGCATGTCCGATGCCACCCATGTTCCTGTTATCATGCTCTCGCAACGTGATGGTTGTCGACATATGTAGAAGCAGGACGTCTCGCTCCTAATTGCATCCGTGAGTGTCTCTGTGTGTGTGTGTGTGTCATCTACCTGGTTCTACCTACCCATTCAAAGCCGTTGAGGTAGCAACACGTTACGGGGCTATGCTTCCTTCTAATTCATGCTTGCGTGCCTCTGATGCTGCGTGAATCTATCCCTCCCTTTATCATTGCCATCTAAACGCAGTGTTTTAGGTGCCGCAGAGGATCGAAGAGGATCCCCCATGGAGCCGATCTCCAAGGTGCCTCGGTTTAGGGTTTTCGGGTCATCTAGGGTGTAGGGTTAGGGCTTGAGAGCTTCAGGGCGCACGATTGTTGTCCTGTTCGTCTATCTCGCGTTGTTATCGCTTCATTCATGCCGGCTGCCTTCCTTACTGACCTCCCGTTTGCAAGGCCAAAAGGCTGCAAAGCAGAGCTTTGAAGAAGAGGTGCGTTACCCCCTTGCCGGAAACGGCACAGTGCGGAATCGGGCCAAGCAGACTTCCAAACATATTACTTCGAAGTTCAGCAGACTGGGCCTGCGACTGGACAAATCCAGGACAAATCACAGCATGCACGCCAGCATCACAGGCATGCACTTAGGCAAAGCTCTACATAGTAATGGGGACACGCTGTCTTAAAGTGTCGGCCCAAAGCAAGAAAATGCACGGGAAACTCACAGATGCTGGGATGCAGGACTTGCAAGTTAAGGCCCAAAGGTGCCAGGCGGGCCGTTGACTTCGGATTTCAATTAATCCCTGGAATCCCAAACTCCCTGTACGAACGACAGCTGGGGTTACTAGGAACTCTCAACCTGAAACACCAAACATCCGGTTTAGGGTTTAGGGTTTAGGGTTTGATGATCCGGAACTTACCCGCCCCAACCCGGCCGGCCGTCGCCGTCTGACGTCGGCTACCACGAATGCTTCTGCTTAAGTGCGACGACGGTGGCATCCGATGATCGCGATTGATACTCCGACGACAAGGACCACGGGGACGACACGAGCCCGATCATCCGTGATATTCTGTGATACTGTGAATTCAGGGCTTGGGGCTGTGGGTTTGGAGTTTCAGGTTTAGGGAACTGTAGTGTGGGTTTGGGCTTAGGGTTTTCAGTCCGCACGACAACTGAGCTCTTGTTGGGATTTTCTGAGTGTCCACAAAAAAATAGAAAGCCAAGGTGCTCCAGGTAAACTTGAATGCGAACCACCCGGGTCACCTGGGCTCAACCATGACTACTACACCATAACCCGGCCAGAACCCGGAACTGTTATCTCAGAACATCCGAAGCCTCAATGACACAAGGACCATGGGCTTTCGAGCTTGAGACTTGAAGCCGAAGCTGAAGGTTTTCGACCCTCCCTTTCAAGCCTGGGCCCTTGAAGAACTCGGAGATAACACCAGTCGTCGATTTTTTAGGGATATCACAGTCTACAGACTCAGGAAGAGAGTTGCCATGCACCTGCTGCGGCCGGCTGCTTGCATTTACACCCTCAAAGCTTCCAGACCGAATTTACTGGGGATCGGATCACCTAGAAAAGTCGGCGAGCCGGTTCTTGCCTCTGAGAACCCTAACCAGCTTATCTTTAGAGGCCCCGGCCAACACATCGACAAGCGCCGTATGCAAGTCCTTGAATAGCTACGCAGTGCCACCCCCAAAAGCTGCGCATGACAAAACAAACCCCCCAACACCACGTGAAGTTTGGAAGTGCCGTCATCCCAACACTGACTTTAGGACGAGCGCATGTGCTCACGGACAGCATGAGGTATTCCGAGAACGCCTCAACGCCAGCGAAGTAAGTCCGCATCAAAGTCTCGGAATCGAAACCTTTGGTCTGAACCAAGAATGCAGACAAGCATCCTAATATTAGGATATTTGCAGCCAAGTAAGGTTGTGCATGACCAGTGCATGACCAAACACACACCAAACTGTAGTATGATCCTCCCTGCAACCCCTAAACCCTTTTCCGTAAACCCTTTTTGCAGCTGGGCTCTTTGTGTCAGCCAGCGAGTCCGCCCACGGTAAACCCTAAACCGTAAACCCTAAGCCCAGAACCCTAAACCCTCAGCCCCACGCCCTAGACCCACAAGCCGCAGGCGAGTTGCACTCACGATGCGCACGACGCGTGTCGCCTTGGAGAAGCGGACCAGCTTTGCACCTCGGCTGGGTATCGAGCCGAGGCTCTTGGCTTGATGGGGTTTGGGTTTGCAGTAGAAGCCCAAAAGTTGGAAACCCAATAGCCTCAATCCTTAAGAGTAATGTAAAGGGAATCCCAGCACTGATTGTCCTTAATCGGGTTTCCAACGTTTTGGGGTCTACTATAGGGTTTGGGGGTTCTGGCTTGGACTCTCGCAACTCGGACAACGCGGGCTCTACGGTTTAGGGTTTAATGGAAAAATGAGTTACCCTTTTCCTAATTATTCAGATTTAAATTTAGCAACGAGACTCGAGACTTAAAGGTGTGAAAGCTACTGCTGGGAGACGTAGCAAACGAGGACTGCCTTTGATGGTGACTCCTCGAGCCACGCCTTGATCAAAAAAACTGCGATAACCCATTGCTTCTTTGGCAGGAATCCCTATACATCCATCCCTATACATCCTATATCGTCCTACAGTTCATAAGGGTGGTACCATGCAAAACAACACTAACATGGAACAGGGGGAAGTAAACACCGTCTAACAACTAAGCCTAAGCCTGTAGTTCGCAGTTGCACCCTTTTCCATCCTGGGTTGTCTTGCAACCCCTAGAATTAAAACCCTGAGAATTTACATGGAGCGTCAGAAAAACAAAAACCTAAAAGCAAACCCTGAAAAAAGATCCCTATCAACAGGGCCCCTCAGTAGGATACGTTCCATACCTGTAAATACTGAAACTGAGGCCGCCCTAAACTTTGAACCTCACGTCCCAAACCCTAAACCAAAGCCATCAGTGACAGCGAAGAGACTTTAAAGACTCTACATTCAGGAATCACAGAGCGGCATGAACGTTCAAGAACCAAAGCAGGTTTGGGGCGTGGACTATACAAGAACGACTATATGGGGGAATCCCGAGACGTTGCAGGCCTCGTGATTCGGGACCCTGTGATACTTTAGGCGCTGCGAGTATTGGATGCATGAAAGTCCGGCCAGGCTGACCCAGACCCTACTGACACAACACCTTTAGGACGGCTTGCTTCGCAAGAGCAGGGAGGAAAGCAAACTTCACAATCCATGTCAAAATTAAGTGAAAGTCTACACCTTAAACCACCCAAGCCCTAAACCCGCACAGTTCTTTGCAAGAAATTGAGGATAAGGCCGATGACTTCCGGGTTCTCGCCGGCCTGCCGGGCGGCGACCATGTCGGTTTCCAGGCTTCGGAACAAGGTGAAGGGCTTACGGTTTTTAAGATGATTTAAGGAAAATGAGGGTTTAGGCTCAGGGTTTCAGATGGTTTATGTAAGGGCTTTAAGTTTTTAAGCCCTCTGTACTGCACATTGCTTGCCCGCATGTATCAAGGTAACCGAACCCTCGACATGCAAACGACACCATCGACACCGCTGCCAATGGCGTGCGGCCATTTTTTGCGATCTTCAAACGATATCAGAGATGGTTCTACAGTCTTCCGAAGTTTCCCCCACTCCCCACGCGTCCCTCTTATGTGTTTTTTGCAAGCCCTACGTGCACCTGCTCCTCGGGGAAGATCGTGTTCGCGAAGACTGTCAACCAATCAACGCAGACCTGTCTCAAATCCTAGCTTTGCACAAAGAACTATATACATACATATTATTCATAAATTAATTTGCGTCCGCAACATCACAACAAGCATGCTGCTGAGCACATGCTCGCCAGTAACTCTCAACCCCTCGCCTATCAAACATGAACCTGAGCCTGAATCGAGACAAGCCCAATTTGCGGCTGTCAATATCCCAGGTGCAATGAACAAGTCCAGGACAAACGTGGTCCTGGCAAGTTGTTCGCGATCGTCTCCAATCATACTGTCAGCAGCTGGCAGTTTGTCGGACACTCAAAAACGCTGCACCCACGTCCTAGCATACCTGCGGAAGATCATGGCTGGTCTCGTCCTCGATTCCCGGGCGCAAGAGCTAAAAACAAAGCAGTGAGCAATTGACATGCGTACGCACCGATGAAGGGATAATCTTGGCACCCGGCTCCAGCTTGCCTGCTCAGTTTAGCTGTCAGTTTCAACTTTTGGGGTTCAGGGTTTAAGGCTTTGGCGGTTTAGGTCTTAGTCCAAGGTTGTGAAGTTGGAGATTACCTTCCCAAACCGTCCAGGGCAAATGAGCTGGCGAAGCTCTTGCCATCAGGGTGCACCAAAACCACCACTTCAAAAACCACGGGCCGATGCAACGCAAAGCCTCAAGAAGCATAACGTTCCAAGTCCTGTTGCCTAAGGTCTCATAGTCCAAAGGCGGGAGCTTACGGAGTGAGGCCGGGCCTGAATGGTAGTATGCTGTCCGCAACGTCATCATCATATCTAGTGTCCAAAAGACAGCGACGGCTGCGGTGCAGTACCTGGGTTTTGTTTGCTTTGCAACTTCTCGACAAGTTCATCGCGCAGAAAGGACATGCATGGAACTTCTATGAATGATGACGAGCGGCAACAACCACCCGCTCATGGGGAAATCCCAGGCGATGGTCACCGGTGTGAGGCACAAGTCATAAAGCAGGAAAAGCATGGCTAGCATGTCGAAGGCAATTCGTTCGATTCCGGATGGGTCGAAGATGCATCGGCCCCTCGGAGTCAGCATCTGTGTCAAAGTCGGAATGGTCATTACGGAACTCCATCCGACGTTTGTTTAACCAAGAAACCGATGTGTTTTGCTATCCAGCGCCACCATGGAGACGTACTTCATTGTAATCCTCGCAGCGACACTAACTTCAGTCACAGTCGGTAGGCATGACCGCGGACATACGAAAGCAGCGACTGGGGGCAGCACCGCTCATTCATCTCCCTGGGCGTTTGTTGAATTGGGTTTGAGGTTTAGGGTTTCAGGGTCTGGGGATGTCAAGATCGGTTCGAACATCTCCCCATATCTTTCGGCGAACACACAATGTAGACCATGGTTAGCTTTCCTTTCCCAAAGATGACAAGCCATGAAGTGTTTCATGTTTTGATGCGAGAACCGCGAACAAGTTCGAACTGCATCAAGTTTTAAGGTCAATCGAGGAATTGAGTGGCTATGTACATCAGGGCATCAGGGACAGCAGAATTGCTTAGTGGATGTGCAACCCGTTCAATACAATCATTGAAGTTTGGAACATTTGGCTGTCCATGATACCTACCCACTCTGTTCCACATGATGATGGGCACACATGGCGAAAACCATGATTGCCATCGCAAAAAAATGTTCTACATGATGTTGCGATTGTAATTCTAATGCAAATGACATGTTTGGAATTCTGCCCACCCTGTGACCGTGTGAGCTCCGTATCTCATTGACCAAGAAGCCCTGCGATCGTCGCCAAAGCGGAGGTCTTCATCGGCAAACCTCCGAATCGACGAGCTTTGACACCTTGGCGTGGGGTCGGCACAATAGATTCCGAACCCTGAACCCAACCCAAGAAAATCTGCATAACTGGGGCATGTGGGTCCGAATAACGGATACATGTGGGTATGGTCAGTAGCACTAACCCATTCTCGAAATGCTTCCTGCTGCATTTCTGGATGATGTAAAGCTGCGATCTGCAGGTGCAAAAAAAAAGATGCACAAACAAGACCTCCAAACACGGCCACCCGAACTCTAAACGCTTCGAGATACAAGTGGGCCAGTCCTGCGGTAGGCCACAAGTCGCTCCTTCAGCGCTGGTCATGAATGATGTCCTCTTTGATGACCCGACATCGTAGTCCTGTCGGGGCATGCGCATTCATGGGACATGCAACCCTTGAACAACCAGCACCACATACACACGCCTACACCGGGCAACGGTCCTCCCATGGAACGAAGCTGCTCATTGTTCTGATGGTGCGTGGAGGCCTCGGTGATGTAACCGCTGCCGAAATGGCAGGAGCTGACCGTGCATGTGGCCGCATACGTCTAACCTGCCTTGTCGGCCGCCGCTCGACGTCCGAATGAACCGTTTATGATATTTATGTGTTAACAAATCACAACGCCAACTGTGGGGAAGTGTTTGTGAAAGCACATCTTTTTTCTGTCTCGCACAGGCGAGTGCAAACCGCTTGGCGCTCAGAAAGCTCGTGGGCAAATGTCCAAGTGTCAGCGGGCATGTAAAAGGGGTCTTGCTGAAAAAACCTTCGCTCGTCAACCTGCACGGAGGGCATGTCTCCGAAGCACTTGCACGCACCGTCAACCGGGAGTAGCTTCACAACACGACCATCATACCATCATCGACCACCCACAGCAGCCCGCACGAGACTTGCAAACGGGCTCAAGCGGTTGACAAATCTTGTGATGTTGCGTTTGTCCAGACTCCCTTTCCTTCACACACAACTTTAGCCGAACCGCCCAAGTGCAGGGGCTCGTGCGTCTGTGGAAACTTCGTTTGCCCAGGTCGGCAGTTCGTCTTCATATAGTGCTATTGCAGCATACCCGCGTTTCCGCGGTCATGTTTGTAGTCGTGTTCCGTCCCGCAGGAAATGATTGACTGCGATGCATGCTTCTTTCATCGAGGAAGCTTTCGTCACGCTTGGAGCATTGCCTCTACAGTACCGCTCGTAGGCTCTGGATCCGATGCCTGTTTGGCGACCCCGCCAAGTCCATTGGCGACCAGAGATCGAGCAAGGCAATATAGTTTAAATATGTTTAAATATTTTACATACTTTAAAATATAATTTGACGCCCTATATTTTTTTCACGCACCTTTTTGACGGCCGCCTTAACCTCGTGTCCGGGTCGCAGTGCAAGCGCTGCGCATTACAGGCCTAGGAGGCTCGGAGTGGGAGGAACTACATCGTGCAGCACCTCCTCGAGAGCCGGGAGCTGGGCGCCAGGCATGGCACCGTGAACATATGGCGCCCCGAGGAGCGTGGCAGCAAGTGTGCTTTGCAAAGCCACGCTCAGTAGGCCCCACCAGCGGCGCAGCCAACCCTGCTTGGCGACACCTCGCAGGGCGGCAGGCGCGCGTTGGGCTCGGAGCCTCGCGAGTTGGGTGACGCGGCGGAGGCGCTCGGCGCTCCAGCGCCCGCCGGCTTCGCAGGCGAGGACGCAGAGTCGCTGAGGGCCCTGTCGCAGCAGCTCGGGGTAGGCTGCACGTTTGCGCCGCTCTGCGACGGCAATCGCGGCTCCATCACGCGAGGCAGCAGAGGGCTGGGGCCTCCCTTCTCGCGTCAGCGGGGACACGAGATGACACGAGTGTCACGTCGCAACACAGTGCTTCGCCCAGCGGCGTGGCCCCGTAAGCGACAAAGTC
>BGNK01000740.1:179373-189962 GCA_003297005.1 Symbiodinium sp. clade A Y106 | reverse complement strand
GAGGCGCGAGGAGGGTGTGAGGGAAGCGAGGTGGGAGGGCTTCGGTTCGGTTTGGTGCGGTCCCAGATGCTGCGGTTCGGTTCGATACCGGAGCGGGCGGTTCGATACGATACTCGGTGAAAGTATTGTTGAATCGGCCATGGTTGTGAGATGTTATGAGACAATAAAAATGTAGAGCCTGTACAACAATGGATCTTCGGGTGTTGCCCTCAAAACAGTAGACTTACCCGCCCTACTCAAAACAGTATCTGCTTAGTTGCCTGTTGAATCCACAGGAAGTGATCTCCCGCACCCCCCAAGCTCCGCTACCCTGGGTTTAGGGTGCAGGGCTCGTGTTCTGGGTTGTTAATGTAGGATTTAGGGTAGGGTGTAGTTGGCGCTCGTTTGACAAGTAAGTTTACTGAGTAAGTCGGGCAAGGGCGAACCCAGAAAGGAGGCTTGTCCCAAACGAGTTTACCCACGGGCATAAATTCCAAGTACCGCCTAATGCCCTCAACCCCACAACTTATTCTTCCAAATCCCTAGCCCCAAAATCAGGAGAAAAAAAGAGAGCAAAGCAGTGCTCCAAAGGCCGCAGCCCTGCTCCCAGCAATTCCGCTAAGCCCTGCTAGCGGGAACAGTAAAGACTCTAAAGACCCTGAGCCTGAAAGCCGAAACTTCATGAGCCCTAAAGAAACGACCCCATCCTCGAGGACCTCGAAGAGAAGGCCCTGCTGATGGCCTTGTTTGGATGTCCAAGTTTGTGGTTTAGGGTTTAGGGAGTTTAGGGTTGAGGGGGCTTGGGGTGGTTTAGGGGTTAGGATATCTAGGGTTTATGCAGATTCGGGTCCAGGGCTTTCGGACTAACATCCATCCCGCACCGCGTGCCGTGGCGTTGGCGGCTGAGGCAAGGTCTCGCACTTCGGGGTGTCGAGGTCTTACTACTAGGCAAGCCTAGACAATGACATATGAATATTATTCCTTTGGGTTCCTCATATAGCTACCTTTTACATTATATAGCTACCTTTTATAGCATTCCCCAACACCTTCTTCTACACAGTAACACCTGCCCGTCAGCTTTCGGCCCCAGGAACTCGTTTCCTTTACAAGACCCATTCGGTTCAAGCAAACAGGCTCATACCGCCCTTCTTGTTTCATGCAACTGCGTTGCTGGGATCAAGGTGTTCTTGTTATGCCACCTCTGTGGGTTCTAGGACTTACAATTTCCGCAGCATTCGCAAGGCTCAACGCCATGAACTGGGCCCACGTGCAGCAACATGAACTCGTCTTTCTCGAAGCAACTTAGATCTCAGCCTTCGCTGTGAAGATTGTCTTCTCGACTTGTCGGACATTCGCTAACACGCATCGAAACCATGGCTAACTGGCTAACACTTGGCAAATACTTCCTCGAGCCGGGCAATTTCCCAAAGCTGGAGATTGCAAACGACATCGCGACCTATGTCACGCTAGGGTAGCGTCCCGAAATTTGTTATCGAATCCAAATGTCTGCTATCTTGAACCCAATACTCTGAAACGTACCCCACGCGGCGGTAAATCCGAAAGCCCAAGCCGTAGCTCGTCAAGCCGACCCACGCCTTAGTAGTTGGAGTGTCAGGCTTCAAACATCGAAAAATAAACCTACCTTGAACCCATATAATATATAGACTAGACGGCTGCATAATCGGTAAAACATCCGAACTCTGCCTTTGGGTCCCCAGGCAGTTTTACTAGAATAGAAGAGCAGTATTGTCATACAACCACCCAAACCTCGTCGAATCATAGAGGCCCCATCAGCGAATCCATGCTTTCTGCGTTCGGCAGGTGCCCGAGTTCCGCACTGCCAGGGCTGACGCCGAGAGCGCTTCTCCCAGCGGCTCTACATGGTACTACTGTATTGAAGCCGGGTCGACTGCATCGCAAGTTTCATTTTTGGATGCACGTCGCAATTGTACCGCCCTGCAACATACGTCCACATACAACCACTACTGCTTCTTCAGTCACTGTGTTAATTTCGAATCCCAAAGCATCCACACCCTGCCTCCATCCCAAGGCCACTCCACACATAAATCTCGTTTTCGAATCCCGACCGCCTGCGTCTGTGATGCATAAGCCCCTTGAGTGTTCAGCCGTAGCATGCTGAAACTTGCTGCAACCTGCCACCAACCCAATTCACAATCACGAACCCCAGATGTTTAAACCCCGAATCTTGAATGCGCCTTGAACGATTTAAAACTATGCCCTGAAGCTGGAACGGATCAACCGAAGCCTGCATCCCTGACCCGAGACCCGCTGAGAACATGTGGTCTGAACTGTTTATTCTAAACCCAAACAGGCCATAAGGAGTTTATGGTTTAGGGATGTATTGCTTGGGGCCTAGTTTGGTTAAGACCCTGGAACCTCTGCCCTACAGAGTCCTGAATATGGGTGGTTGTCAAAATTATGGTCCCGTTTTGGGGTCCCTATTATAATACGGCACCTATTATTTAGGGTACCCAAAAAGGGGACCCTAATTTTGACAACTACCCATATGTATATTTCAATAAAGCCATGAACCGTCATGAGCACCAAAAAGGCGAAAACGCAACAACCTTTAGAAATTGCTCAAAGGTAGGAAAGCGCGGCGCCCGCCGCCCGCGCCTACGGAGCAGGCGTCATGGACATTTCAGGAGTAGCAGCAGTGCAAGGTTCATAGGCGTCTCAGGCTTAGAGTGTCGGATTCAGTTTTGGTTTACGGGTCTCTAGATATGTAAAGGCGGCTCGGATCTCTGGTGCTAGCGGTCAGTCGCGGACCAGAGATTCGGGGACGTAGCTGGGACGTGGTCCGAGATTTTTGAAATTTATAGCTCTCAATTCTTGAGCCTGCAGATCCAAACCCAGAAGCTTACATTCGCTGAAAAGTAACTATATTTCATCATGCACCCGTTGTGTCATGTTGCTTGATTCATTGACGGTGGACATGAAAGCTATGAAATTGATGTCTTCATTCGCAAGAACATTTTCAGTTCCACTGAAAAGAAAAGCAGCAAAACCACCATCATGAGTACGCAGGAGTTGTTCATCCTCTTAGTATATGCATGAAAAATTCAATATCCAAGAACATAGTCAGTCGCATCGAAAGTAGCAGCAGCAGCAGCACCAGCAAGCTTAATAGCAGCAACGGTGGAAACACTGGAAAACATAAGCCACAACCTAACCTGATCCTGAAGAGAACACAAAAACCTGAACCTTGCTTGACCGTGCTTTCGTATACTCCTCAGAGGTAGCGGCAGGAGCCAGCGCCGGAATAGTCCGGGACTTGTTGAATTCACCAGCTGTTTGGGAGTGGCTTAGGCGCCAGCGACGTTGGGTACCCGCGGTATGGTTAGGATCCCATAATAAAAAGAAGCCGGTTACACGGAAAAGGAACTATATACGATGGAGACCATGGACAGGGTTCAGGTCGCTGTAGTTTGGGTTAAGGTAGTCTTCGACGATGCCTACTAGGGGACCTGTTATCACCAGTTAACATGGGTAGCGTGAAGCAAAAACGGTTCGTTGAGATGCGAAGGAGCATGAACAACACTCGAAAGATCTCTGATGTCCTGCGGTCGAGCTCTAGCTGATCCAACTCTAAAACCCAGCTGAAATTTTGAACCCTAATTCCCACAACCTCGGACACTACTAGGAGCTCATGGTCAGGGCTTGCAGGTTTCGGGCTCTCAGACACACTGTTCGGACGTTTGCGGGCGGGGAACACGGAGTGCAGGGTATTGAAATGAACCTGAACAGCATGAACAGACTTGCTTACGTGCCCTAGAAGACAATTTGTTGATATCTAATTTATGGTGTTCTTGAAGCCTGGACCAAGATTTGGCAGAGAATGCTCGACGAGCTCAAACACGTAAGCCGTAAAGCCGAGGGGCCAAACCTACATGCATCGCCCCTAGACCCCTACCCTCGGGCGGATGTACATAGTTTGGCCGGACAGTGCCTATGTATATAGGAGCCCCTTCGCGACAAAGGTGTACCCATATGGATACAGGATCTTTAATTGCTGTAGGATTCAGCTTTCGAGATATAGGATGAAGGGATGTCGCCCTTAAATCCTTTTTCGCTAGTGGTACACTCAGGATTGAGTCCCGCAAGTCGTAAACCCGAAATGCCCAAGTCCCAAGACAACATAAGCCCCAAACCCACTACAGCGGTAAACACGAAACTAAGCAAAATCAGGATTGGGGCATCACCATGGAGAGTGAGGGTGCTGCTGATGCCGGTGTCTTGTCCACCTTTGGGATCCGAAATGCGGACCACACCAACACACCCGCAACTCTAAGCTAAGATGCACAGAAATGCTTGACAAACGATGCAGCAGCCCTGAGGAGATTCATCTAATGCGCCCCCAGGAACGTTTGGAACGTTCTTGCATGCAGGGTTTGAGAGGACTCCAGGATTGGCGATTTTGTTTTCGGGGTCTACAGGGTTCATGGTCAGCGAGGGTAATAACTGCGGGGTGCTTGCCACGATGTGCTTTAGTGAGTGTATATAGGACTCTTGAGGAACGTCTGTGATAAATACAGGATGATACAGGTAACAAAAAGGCTTGCTTCACAGGCTATCTGCGAAAGGGTTCCAGGGTTCCGGGCCAGGTGGGTAGAGTCGGGGCTAGGACTCGCTGAGGACATGCCGCGCCCGGGTGTGAGTGCTTGAAGTATCTAGGACGTTCGAGCCTTGAGCCCCGGAGCCTTCTAGAGAACTGAAGCCAAAGCCTTCAAACGCTGGATCATCTTACCAGAATTTTGATTCAGGATGTAGGGTTCATGTATGCTCAGGGAATCGGAGCTGTTTGATTTAAGGGCTGCGGTTTTAGGGTGTAGGGGTGCAGGTTTGCTGGTTCATGTTTGGGCCAATGTTATCTCCAGAACGTCGGACATCCAGATTTCAGTATGCTTCGTTTCCGAACTAAGGTTCTAGTGGCATCAACTGGAACGTCGAAGATGCCAAAGAGGCCTTCAAGGGGGGGCAGTGGTTATGATGGAGGTCAAGTTCGCTCTGTGACCAGGTTTATACAAACTTCAGATCTCGGCTGGACCAGCCTGTGGCAGTCACCTAGGAGTTTCTGGCCATGTCAACCGTGGTCCCCGAAGACATGTGCGCTTCAAAGGAAAAATAAGCCCCTGCCTTATTATCGAGCCTAAGCGGAATCCGCAGTCAGTGTAAATAAATCGGATCTCGAAATGCGAGAAGCCCCATACCGCAGACGCCTAAACCCTAGCCCTAGACTCAGACTCAAGATCTGGATCTGGAGATGCATGGTGCTCTTGTCCACAACGCATTCAACGCATACTGGCATGACATCAAGTGCTGCGCTGCAGCAGGGCAAGTGTAAGAGCCGTTTAACCAGCCATGACCTAAATCCTTAAACCTTAAGCCCCAAACCCTTATTCTCCCCTAAACACTTAGACATCACTGAGGCCCGTAAACCGCTACACCCACCCCTGCGTGAGGCGCCGGCGATATCCACGACCGAGACAGGCGCCACTGGATATGTGTGGTGTATCAGCCCCTGAGAATGGAGCATATCATCGGCATATTCCCATGGTTTACCACTGGAGCCCAAAGCCTTAGCTTAAGGAGGAGTCGCACATGACAAAGCAAGGCAAGCAAGGCAGGAGGTGGTGGTAACATAAACTAATGAGCCATTCTGTTACAGTCTCAAATAGTTGTACTACAACCTACCACAGCAGCCTTTTATCCCGCCTCAAAGAGCAACAAACCCATTTTGATTGCTCAGGCCCTGGGAAGATGGAGGTGATTTCCCAGTCTGTTCATTGTTTCCACGTGATATGAACTCTTGTTACTGTTGTTCTCATGATGATAGTGATGTTGATGATGATGTCGGTGATGGTTATCACTGTTGATGCATTTACTGCACTACCATCATTGCAGTAGTAACCTTAGTAGTAGTGGCAGTACTATGTGTTTGTGACCCTACACCCCGGCCTGTTTGCCTATGTCAGGCTGCTCATCACCTCGTTGTGGGTGTAGCAACTGACAGGGCGCCGGCTGTAGTCCTTCACAGCCCAGGTCGGTTCACAGATGGGGGCACAAGTTTGAGGGTTCAGGGTCAGGAGTTTATAGGGCTGTCAATTGAGGTTTTTAAGCTCGTGCTTTTGGGGGTTTAGGGCTTAGGAGTTGTATACCAGCAGCCACCAGGTGCTCAAGGTGGCATCGATTGGTCTGCAATCTCCTTCGATGGCCTGGAGGTGTCTGCCGAGGAGGTGCCACCAATCCCAGTAATTCAATGATACTCCTTAGCCCTTGGTGGATCTACAGCAGGTTCATAGAGGAGCCCTGGTTTATGAAGCTCGGGTTGACATTCGGTACGCTCATGGGTGGCTGAGAAACAGGCTCCATCCCCTCTAACCTGCGAGGAACCCCTTTAGTGCCCCTAAGACAGCCCGGATGCCCCGAAAAGAACCAAGTAGCTCTTCTGTTTGCATCTGCTTTGGGGCTTCCCTCACTTTGGATTTGAGAGGCTGCCTGTTAGCAATCAGCGGTTTTCGCTTTAGGGTTAAGAGTTGGAGGAAAAAGGCATTGCTGATTTTTTCCCGACCTACTGGAGAAGCCAGCTATGGTAGAAGTCGTTTAGATATAGTTGATGAAGGCTCCCTTATCACTTTTGGGTGTCGATCTCAGGATACTACGGTTTAGGGTTTAGGGACTACGACTCATTGTCTCTCTCATTGGGCCATGTCTGATGGATTGGAGGCCCTTGTACGAACGTGTTTTAACTTACAAAAGCCTGCCTAAGCATCCTTCTTCTTTTGAAGCACTCCGCAGATATTTTTAGGCGGAATCCTTAATACTTAAACCGCAATGCACGCTGCCGATGAGTCCTTCTAAACCCCTCTAAAGCCTCATAATCATAATCCTTATGAGATCCTACTGGAAGCTATATAGATCCTGCTTAATCCCAAGAATCCTGAGAAAAAAGCACTATCGATTTGCCTTTTTTGAAAACGATTCAGGATACTTTAAGGTGTTAGTTCTTAGAGAATGATCTCTATCTATGTCTCTATCTATCTGTATATACATATTATATATATATGCATGCGTGCATACCGATATAGCAAGACATACCAACTCTAAACCCTAGAATCCTGAAGCCCTAAACAGCGAAACATCCTGAAAACACCCTAAAGCCTTACAGCGCTGATGCCCTGAAGCCCCAAATATCCCTACTAATACAACTCTACAACCTCAAAGCCCTAAAACCCTAAAGCCCGAAACCCCCTACAACCCCCTACAACCCTAAGTATTTTTTGGAAGCCCCAGAATGTAACATAAACAGAAATGTCAGTAAGAACATTAAAAGTATGAATATATAGTGGTCAAAAATCTGCAGGCTCCAGAAAATCTCGCGGCTTCTCAGGGCCCAGGGCTTCTCTTAGCCGACCATGCAGTGCGGATCTCATCTGTCCGGGTGATCGGTTTATGGGAACCTTAGCGATTTCGGCAGAGTTTAGAGTGTCAGATTTTTGAGGGACCCTAAGACAGTATTACCAGCTACTCAGGCTTCAAGACGAAAGGGTTTTATGAGGGTTCCACAGGGATTCTACCGGGACCTGTAATAGTAAGGGCTGTCAGGTTGGCGGGTGTAGGGGTCTAGGGTTGAGGGAGGCTGGGTTCAAGAGTATAACTTTAGTGTTTAGGGCTCGCAGACAGTCCCGCACGCCGTGTTTTAGGCAACCTGCGTTCAATCAAGATTCTCAATATGGTTAGAGGGTTTGGGGATGAGGAATTCACAAGAATGGGCACAGGGTGCTTAGTTTCCGGGGTATTGGTCCATGTAGTTTGGAGGGTTTCGGTTTCCAAGCTTGGGACGTGGCGTTTGGGTTGTGAGCAAGCATACGTGATGTAGGCGTTCGAGTAGGTGAACGTGATATTCCTGCACTCCAAAAGTAGTTCCGTCTCATCCAGCTGGCTTCGTGGTACAAGCATGCAACTTAGTTGTCGCATTGACTGTTTTTGTCTGCATCGGCCTGATTGTTTCGGTCGGGCTCCGGCAAGGCACGTGAGCTCTTGATGCGAGAGGTGGCTGAGGCACGCAATAAAAGATCCACCATGACATCATGCACCACATACTGGAGTTTAGGGTTTAGGGTCTAGGGACATTTTGCGGGTCGAAACTCGGACTCTATTCCCCCCCCCTTCGCACTTGCCATGCACGCCAAAGCCGATACTATCTAACGAAATACCTGTCCCTTCATAGCCATATATGATACATGCTTTAGCCAGAAATGGGCCACTTTGTAAGTAAGGTGCAACGGCATCATGATGAATGACCTCAACCAACCCCTTCTATTCAGAAGTCCCATACCGATGCGAATCGAGTCAGGGTGGCAATTCTTTGAGGATGCTAGAGTTCTGGGTTTGGCACTTCGGGAGTTTACTTTTACGGTAGTTGGATGTGGCGGCTAAGGCTGAGGATCGTCGGGTTGTGGGTCAGGTATGCAAGCTCCGGCCCTCGGCACCCGAAATCAAGAAAGCCTTCCAAGCGGTGTAAAACCTTTTCAAGCCCTCTCAAGCGCATGGAACCATTTGTAGCAGAGGGCAACTAAAGCTTCTTCGAAGCCCTCCGTAACGCCCACAGAGAATTAAAACAAAAACAGCAATCGATGCCTCGTCAAACCAATCCGGGGAGCCTTAAAGCCCGTGAACTTCTCATACAGCATCCCTTGAGTTCTCTATACACGAGCCCATGTAACATCTCGAAGAAGCCACCTTAAACCCCCAACCCTTAAACTTTGCGCCAAAACCCGTGGAAGAAAAGGGCCCTCTAAAAGCGCTTCACACCATCTGGAGCCCCCAATCCCTAAAGCCTTAAAAACCCGACATAAACCTAAGCCCTTGAAAGCCACCCTAAACCCCAAGCAGTCGCCGGAGCCAGGTAGCGGCATTCCTCGTCGAGCGCTGTGCTGATCTCGCGGCCGGGGGTGCGGGAAGCGAGGCAGGGGGTGGTACAGGGTTTAGGGTTTAGGCTATGGGGTTTAGGGTTTAGGGTTTAGGCTATAGGGTTTAGGGTAGGGTTTAGGGTTCAGGGTTTAGGGTTTAGTAGCATAGGGCCGTGCAGGAGGCGTTTGATTTGAAGGTTTCCATAGGGTTCCATGAATCTTTCCAATAGGGTTGAGGGATCTTGCTGATATGGTCATTATGTTCATAAGCATGCTGCAAGATGCCGCGAAATCTTATTGTTATTTGCGAGCCCTATATTACGACTGTGGTTTGCATGACCGTTTCTACAACCTTACCCCAAGGCAATGTCAAAAACCTCATGTTCCTTGCAAAGCACCATCTGTAGTAGGGGTTTTTAATGATATTACTATGATCCATGTGCATTCACCCATTTTCACAAGGAGCCCTTTATACAACAGTATCAGACCTACCTTATATAAGGTTATCACAGAGACGGGTCCTTTGCAGGTCCAACCCCCCCAGGTCTGGCTCCCTCAAGCCCTACCCAGCCGGTGAAGCCCTGAATTCAGAGAGTTCCGAGTTCAGGTCATATCATTCAGGGCTATGGGGTTTAGGGTTTAGGGTTCAGGTCATATGGGGTTTAGGGTTCATATCTGGTTTAGGCTTAAAGCTTCAGAGTTTGTGGGGTGGGGGGGGGGCCTTTGGGTTCCTACTCGCGAGGCAGAGGTTACATCTCCGGCTCTGTTGCGTTCATGCCGTTGCCACCGAGTTGTCCAAACCAGATCACTAGGCAGCAAGCTCTCCACTTCTCCGCAAGCCTACTCAAAGGATCATGGGACTTAGTAACCGGGGTTACAAAGGAGTTCTAGTTACTTATAACTATTACAACTCCAATCAGGGAACTTATAACGTTACTTGCCAAGTCCCATGATCCTTCAAGCAACTTGAAAGGTTTGGGTAAGTTCAGAGTTTGTGCTAGAGGGTTAGGGTTCTGAGTACTCCTGCCCGTTCTCCAAGTGCTACGTAACCTCTCACGGTTTCTATATTATTGTATGCCTATATTGCTACATTACTACCATAACCCTAAATCTTTCAATCTTTGCAGGAGTACGGCCCTCGCGAAGAGCAGCGATCGCTGGGGGAGGCGCTGGGTTGCGGCGTCGCTGTCGGTTTCGGATTTAGGGTTTGGGGTTTACCTTAAACTACCAAACCCTACTTTTTTGTAGGGTCGTATTACAAGCCCTAATATGGAAGCAAAAGGAACCCTACAAAACAAACAGGTTTTGGTAGGTTAAGGTAGGGTTTCGGTAACATGTTGCTTCCCCGTTCCAGTGGATATTTCTAGGAGTCATGTTTCATGTGTCACCGTCGTATAATCCCAAGGTGTGCTGCGGTTGGCGACCGCGCGCCTCTAAAGTGTGCATAGCTCGGCATAGGACCTCCTGAGATTAGTGTTAGGAAGTTGTTCTGTTAGCGTTTATGCTGGATGCGCAGGGTTAGGCTCCCATGCTGAACTTCAGCAGAAATGCCTAAAACTCATGAGAAGGCAAGAGGCCCCCCCCACGAAAGATCCCCCAGATTGGGCCATTACGGTCGATCATAGCAAGAGATACCTTACCCACTATTAAGGACTATTAACGATTATTAAAGGTTAT